>JAWVMQ010000151.1:0-37020 GCA_036321185.1 Trypanosoma lewisi | reverse complement strand
TGTGTGTGTGTGTGTGTGTGCTTCCGACGGAGGGAATTTGGATGCCAATGATATGGTGACAGTCGTGGGACAGGGCGAGAAGATGTGACAGCGCCCCACAAATTCCTTACCTCATTTGTTGTTTCTTTTCTGTCTGCACCCGTTCTGTGCATAAAAAAAGAAAGGAAGAGTGAGAGTGCGTGGGAAAATATAGTCCGGCAGGATGTTGCGCGTGACGGGCAGAGGTCTCGGCGGCCAGCGGCGCTGGTGGAAGGAGGGCCGCCCCGACTTTGCGCGTGCGAACGAGCGGCGAATGCGCCTGGAGCAACGCCGCATCGATGCCAGTCGGTACCACGCCCCGGTGGAGCCCACGCCGCAGCAGGCATGCGAGCTCTACAGGCAGCTGCTGAGGGCCGGGCACGCCCAGCTCCGCGTAACGGATAAGGCGTACTACGCGCGGAAGGTGCGGCATGAGTTTGAGGTGACGGCGCGACAGACGAGTGCTCGGGTGCGTGGCATCATGTACGAGCGGGGGCAGTGGATGGTGCTGAACAAACTGGGTGGCATCGTCTGAGGCGGAAGCAGGATTTGTTGTGAGACAAAGAAAACCAAAACATATATATATGAACGAGCAAAGTGACGAAGAAAATTGAAAAGGTGTCTGTGCACTGGTATTCAAGCTTGTTGACTCGCTTCTTATTCTCCGATTTCCCTTTCCTTTTTATCCTCCTTTTTTTTCTCTTCCGATACGCAGATAGGTGGAATATGGTAGGGAAGACATACCTGCGGTACGTCGTCGGCCCGCAGGGAGGGGCGGTGGCTAGCAACTCATCCCTTTCTCTCTGTAGCACTCTCGCGCCGCCCTCGTACGCAGATGCTGGAATGCACCAGAAGAGCTATGGCGGTGGTGGTCGTGCTCGTAGCAATTTGCAACGCGCCCCAGTGGCGGGAGCCGTTTTGTTTGTTCCCAGTCTTGAGGCGGTGCGAGTATACTCCGTTCGAAGCGGTGCACTGCAGCACACATTGATACCGGCGGAGGCGAAAATGCCTCTGGAGGTCACTGCCATTCGCGTATTGCCGTTGGACCCGTCAAGGACGGCGCAGGCTCGTGTGGGGGCGGATGGGTGGATGCTTCTTGTTGGCTACCACAATGGACATGTCGCCGTCTTCTCTTGTGGCCCAACGAACAACTATGGCCTGCCGCTTTGCCGTTTCTACGCCCTCGGTCACAAGGTGGACACCGCCGTCCTTGCCCTCGCCGTTGGCTCTCAAGGTGCGTATATGTGCAGCGGGGGCCAGGACACGGATCTCACCGTGTGGGACCTCGTGGCGCAAGAGGCCGCTTTTCGTCTGCGTGGTCACCGCGGAGGTGTTGTGGGCATCGAGTTCGTCCCGCAGGATGAAGACCGCATTGTTGTGACAGGAGCTGCTGACGGTCTTGTCAAGGTGTGGGACATTGCCCTCCGGCAGTGTGTTCAGACGCTTGTTGCATCTGATGCGCAGGTGTCGTCGCTGCGGATGGACAGTTCGGGGAGACGACTCTACTGTGGGCTGCGCGAGAGTCAGTTGAAGGTGTTCAATACCGAGGCACTGCTGATGACGGACGGGATGCAGGAGAGTGATGCAGGTGCGCTGACGGTGGTAGAGCATGGCTGCATCCAACGAAAGCTACGGAAGCCGGTGACGTTCATGTCGTTTTCACACAATGGGGCCTTCCTGTTGGCATGCACGAGCAAAACACTGGAGATATTCCGTATTCTGACGCGGGAGGAGGTACGGAAGAAGATTTCCCGTAAGCGCAAACGGCGTACTGCGAGGAAAGACAACGAAGGCGAGGAAGGCGGTGATGGTGATGAGGTTTGTGATTCTGGGAACGGCGAGAACGACGCGGGTGTCACGAAGAGAGCCCAATCCGAGAGGAATAGTGCCTTAGAGGGGAATAAACCCGCTGCCAACAACGATAAGGGTGGCGATAGCGCTACTCTGGCAGCCGCATCGGCCACAGAGGAAGTTGTCCTTCTCCGCACCTTCTTTCTTGACCAAAAGGTGCGCAGTGCGTGTTTCATTCCTCCCACCAGTAGCAGCAGTGGCCTGCGTGATGCTGCAGACCGCCTCCATATTGCCGTGACATTCAATAACAACAATGTTGCCACCTACACCACGGCTCTGACCACCACTGAGCTGGAGGGGGCTTCGACGTGGACGCTGGAGGACCTCAAGCCGCGCCAGACGATGGAGCAGAGGGGTCACCAGTCCGACATCCGTGGGCTGAGCTTTGTCGAGGACGACACCACCCTTCTTTCCCTGAGCGCAGAGAAGTTGATGATGTGGAATGTCTCCATCAAGACACAGCATGGGGACATGGCCGATGTGGAGGACCCGCATGACTTTTACGATGCGAAGGAGGCGAATGTACATCACGCCGACGCCACAGGGGTGCTCACATGCACCGGCCATGTTGCGGTTGACGATGCCGTTACCATGGCTGCCATCTCTGCGAATCTCTGTTGCGTTGGGCTGCAGGATGGTTCCGTGCTTCTTGTCGATCTCCCAGCGTCTGCGGTTGTTTTCACGGAGCAGGATGTGCACGTGGGGGGCGTGCGGCACGTGACGCCGCGGCCCGATATGAGCGGTTTTCTGTCGGTTGGAGCCGATCGACGCCTCATTGTGTGGGCACTCGCGTTGCTGAAGGGGTCTGCTGATGCGAGCCACACCAAGAAGAACGTTCACAAGAGCGATAATAATAATAATAATAATAATAATAGCAGTAATGCTGCACCACAGTTGCTGCAGTCAATGGAAATAGAGTTGACGGAGACCCCGTTGTTTGTTTCCGTTAGTCCGGATAACCGATTCGTGGCTGTGGGGTTGCAGAATACAAACATTCAGTTATTCTTTGCCGACACCATGAAGCCTTACTTGTCGCTTTTTGGGCACAAACTCCCACCGACGGCTGTGGCCTTCTCTTCGGATGGTACACTTGTGGCCTCTGTAGGCATGGATAAGTCCCTGCGCTTCTGGGGAACTGATTTTGGTGACTGCCACCGCGCGATTCACGCACACGATGACTACGTGACCCAAGTTGCGTTTATGCAAGACACGCACCAACTCCTGACTGTCTCACTGGATGGATCTGTGAAGCATTGGGATGGGGACAATTGGACGATGGTTCAAATGTTTCGTCACCACCAGCGCGGGGTGTGGACCGTGGCGGTGACAGCAAATGGCACCTGCCTTGCAACTGCAGGCATGGACAAGTGTATTCGCTGCTTCCTGCGTACCCAAGACATTGTGTTTCCGTCCGAGGAGGAGGAGCGCATGGCACAGGAAGCCATGGACGAGGAGGCCGCAAAGCGCGTGGCGATGCAGACGCTTGAGCAGCAGAATCCGGAGGTGGGAGTGGCCGGGCAGCTGACGACGACTACTGCGGCGGCTGCGGAGAAAATCATGGAGGCTCTTGACATTGTCAGCGTGGAGCTGCAGCGCCGTGAAAACGCCGAGGATCTCCGGCCGCCGCACCCGCTGCTTGCAAACAAAACGGTTTGGGAGTATCTTTGGTCCATCATCGAGAGCGTGCGCCCCAGCGAGGTGCGGCATGCTCTTTCCTCACTCACGAGCACACACGTGGATGCGCTGCTCACCTACCTCGAGGAGATGCTGCGCACGAGGGCAGTTCTGAACTACGAGATTGCTGCGAAGATCGTCCTCGCCCTTGTTGCGCCGCCGTCGGGTGCTGCGGGCGTCGGCAACACGACGCGTGCCGCCGTTGCCGGTGAAATTTCAGAGGCGCACGGTGCCCGCCGGCTTCACGCGTTGCGCCGCATGATCGCCGAGGGTCTTGACCGCACCGTGGGCCGCATGGACTACAATGTCGCCGGCCTCCAGTTCGTGCGGCATGTCATTGAAGAAAAGGACAAGACACGGTTCTTCGACATGAGTAAGATACAAGGACACAAGAAGAAGTACCACAGCCGCGTGCTCACGAATGACGGTGGTAAGAAAAAGGAATAGTGGTGGTGACGTCAACATCGGCTAACACGGGATGGAAGCCAGAAGGATGGAGCATGTGTGCCATTCCACAGTAACAACAACGGTAAGGAAGAAAAAATAAAATAAAAATAAGAAAAGAAACAAGCATTAACGTGAGGAGGTTAGAGGAGGGTGAATGTTTTTCCAAGATTGTCTGCGAGTAAATCGATTAAAAAAGAAAAAGAAAAATACATTGAAATGAAGGAAGGAAAATCGGACATTCTTCGCTTGGCTATCACCATTGATTATTTATATACATACAAATGCATCTACACATATCTGTGTTGAGGAGAGCATGAGAAAAATGAGTTGAGGGAAAGTGATGGGATGGGATGCATAGGTAATGACTTGCCTGTTTTCTCTAAAATGGTGCGTCACGTCTCTGGAGCGAAGATACATCATTTTGTCTTGTTTTTCTTCTCCCTTTTCTTTTTTATTTTAATATATCTGAGCTGGGCATTATTGTGGTGTGTGTCCGTGGGGGGAGGGGGGGGGAGAACTATTTGCAGGTGCGGAATAAGTGCAAGGGAAGACACAGCATTACCCATTCATTCTAGAGAGGCAGAGGTTCTCTCCTCTCTTCCTTTGTGTGTGTGTGTGTCATGGCTAATGCTGGGCAGTCATTGCTGCGACTCCAGCGACTCACCGCCACGGCTCGGAAGGAGGGCTGCAGTAGTGATAATGACAGTGGGAATGATGGTGAGGGGGTCAATGGTAGTTATGCCAGCGTTAATGAACTGGAGCGGCGGCTCGCTGGCCTGGAAGAAGAGATGTTCCGTGACCAAAATCTTCGGGAACAGGCTCGTGAGCTGCATCATCGTGCAAGGCGCCGCCGACAACGACAAGAACGAGGTGAACAGGAGCATTGGAGGAGCGTAAATGTATCTGTGGAGGAATCCCGGGATGCCTCTTGCGATACGGCGAACGCGGCAGCTGACGCGAGGACAACAGTAGCAACAAGTCGCTTGCTCTCTTCACATCCTCCGCCACGTGATACGCAAGTTCGTCTAGATGGGGGCCACGTGGGTGAGACGAGGACCCCGCGTGGTGTATGCGGAGCGTCGGACCTCTTGGACCCTGGTGCACACCTCCTTGTCGATATCACCAGTGGATCGGCGCGTTTGGGTGGTGTCAAAGAAAGTGATTATGTGGGGAGTGCCTTCGGTATGCTCTGCAGCGGCGGAAGCTGTGCTCCATCCTATTCCTTCGCGCAGGCCTACGCGGGTGAGGAAAGACAGCGCCTTCTTTTCATTCTGGATCAGTTGTCCCATATCTTGAGGGAGGAGCGGCGCCAGAAGGAGGCGCTCCTGCTGCATGTTGTGCCGCCAATGTTGCGAGAGATTGGGGTATTGCAGCGAAAGCTGGGGCAGCAACAAAGCGAGATCGACTCATTGAAGCAGGAGATGGAGTTGCAGGTGGGGCCAGCAAGTAGTGGGAATGAAAAAAAGACAGACTCGAGTGACGTTGGGGAGGAAGGGGATCCGGTGCTGTCATTACTGGAGTATTGTGAGGAGCAACTTTTTCGGCTTGGCGTGTAGAATGAGAAGGCAAGATTGAGTCTGGAGAGAAGCGTTTATTAGTTTGCTGTCCCTCTCCTTTTTTCCGGCTGTTTTCACCGTGTAGTGGTTTTGGAAATGTGCCTGGATGAAAAAAAAGCACTGTTTGGCTCCGCGGGGGTATGCGACTGCTGGGAGTTCATCTCTTTTTTTTTGCTTCCACACGCACACGCACACACTCTCTGGATGCTGGTCGCCTCATCGCGCATGCCGCGGCGCAGCAGTACCCACCCGCGCTCTTGGTGTGGCTGAATTCGGGTCAAGCGCCGTGAATGATGCGCGCGGGATTGTGGCATTCACGAGACACCGTGTTGCGCCTTGTTGCTCCAGGGGTGGCGAGTGTATGTTCTCGTTGAGTGGGAATGGCAATAATAATAATAATAATAATAATAATAATAATAATAATAATGGCAATGATGTTTTTGCGTTGTTGATTTTTTCTCCTCTATGTGTGTGCATTTTTTTCCTCTTTATGAATCTATACAATCCCTTCCGTTGAGTGCCGTAATTCTCTCTCTCTCTCTCTTTGGAATACGTGGATATGTATGCATACATGCGGAGGAAGGACAGAAAAGAACCTCAACCACCAGCGCACACATACGTACAGATTGAGAGAGATAGTGCTGCATTCAAATACTTATTGATATAGGGAGCAAGCATCCCCCAAGATGAGGAGAAAAGAGATGGACTCCTCTGATGCGTCGGCGCGGTGGCGTGCCAAACGCGGGGCCCTTCACTTTCTCCGGCGCACAGCGCGAGCGGTCCCACTCGGACCACGACTACTTGGAACCCGAGTGAAGCATCTGCTTTCTGACGAACTGAATATTGACCTTAGCCTCCAAAAGGCGCCATCGGTGGTCACGAATGAGATCGCCCGGCTTGAGCTCCTTGCGGCGCACCACCGCTGGCTGCGTGGTGTGCAGGCGCTGCTTGCCATTGTGGTGCTTGTGCTCTCCCTCCTCCCCTCAGCGACTGTTGTGAACTGGACAATTCTTGTTGTGTCAGAGGCGGCAGTGCTAATTATCTGGAGGATCTACTCCATTAAGGCAGAGTGCACGGGCCCCACGAATGTGCTGTACAAGGAACGCCGCAGCATATTCACTTCGCCCTTCTTGCTTCAGATGCTGCTAGAGATAGTGGTGTGGAATATCCAGACCCCGCCGTTGATATTCTTTTGGCGCCCATTCTTTGAGCTCTTAGACTACTTCATCTTGGTCCGGTTGTATGCCGTTGCTATTTACATTCACTGTGCGGCCTATGTCTACCGGCCGTTTTGTAGGGCCATAGCCGCCATAGTGGCATTGCCGTTGAGCACTTCTTTTACGATACGCACAGCACTCGTATATCGTAAAGTGAAGGTTGCAAGCTTCGCAGCAGTATTTTCGTGGATTGTCGTGTCCTTGATGTACGCAAAGGCGGAGCATTTGCCCCTTCATGACAGCATGTGGTATTGCTTTCAGGCTATCAGCACCGTTGCCCACGGGAACATGACTCCGGCAACAGCGGCGGGGAAGCTTGTGGCGTTCGTGGCGTGGGTCGTCAGTTTCGTCCTCATCTCCTATCTAGTCGTCATCCTCCACACCTCTCTGACAGAGAACGAGAATGAGCAGAATATGTACTTCTTGATGCACTGCCACAGGCTTTCTCACGTGGTGCGAGAGGAGTCCGTGCGTGTCATTCAGACTGCGTGGCGCTTTCATCGCCTTAGTCGTCGAAAGCCGCCTGGAAGGATGCATTGCCTCAGGGCATTGCTCTTATCATGGGCTCTCACAAGGAGAATTTCTCGTTTGCGCCGCGAACGGCAGGAGTGGAGAGACGCAACGCGGCGGTTCCGCGTGAGCCGCGTTGGCCCTTCGACGGACTTCTTTGACCATCGGCAAGATGAGCACCTGCATCATCTTTTGCGTGCGGCGCAATATGCCCAACGACGGGCTGACGTGGATGCTTTCTTTCAAAAATGTGTGGCGGGCCGAAAGGAATTGCCAACACGAGAAGAGGTGGAGCGTGCCGTTATGGACGGCAGTCTGGCGGACAGCCTCCACTCAAGTTTGACAGATGTGGTGGCTGCTTTTGGTTGCGCGACGCCCACGGCGGCCCCTGTTGACTTGACAAATCTCTTGGAAAAGGTGGAGGTCCTAGAAAGCACATGTTGTCGTCTTGCAGCCCTGATAGAATCCATGGCAGTGACGGCTCCCACCAATCCCCCTAGTCTCGCTCATTCACATTTCTGACCCATATATTTCTACGCACACACGCGCGTGCTGGGAAGTTCAAGGGATGTAATGAAGGTGTGTCTGCCTGTTTGTCTGTGATAGTTCTTCGTGGGTGTTAGATGTTTCTCTACCTGTTTAATTATTATTTTCTATGCGTGGAGCAGGCGGTGGCTGTGGTTGTGTGGAGCGGAAACGGGAACGGTGGCTGCGTCTGTTTGTTTTGTTTCCTGTCCTCTTACTTCCCTGCTTGCTCTCACTCCCAGTCTCCCTTTCTATTTACTTTCCATTTTATTGGTGTTTGTATGCTTGCGTGCGTCTCTGTCCCCCTTTTGGTGCTGGGTGATGTTGGCTTTGTTGTGGATTGCTCTATATTGTTTATCGTCCGTCGGTTTTGTGATCGGTGGTGCTCGTTGTTTGTGTGATTCCGAACTGCTTTGATTCCCCATTGCACTCTCTCTCTGTACACAGTCATCCCTTTGCGAGGATGGGGAGGGTATTCTCATCTATTTAGTTCTCTGTTATTATTTGGTTGGTAAAGGAAATCTGTGGTGTCTGTCGGTTTCTCTTCTTCCTTTTGTCTTCTTTTTGACGCTGCTGTGACTTTAAACGCGTGTGGTATCTTGACGTTAGAAGTGGGGGAAGGTGTGGAATAGACGAAAACGAATAAGGGAATAAAAAAGGAAGGGTTACACACCAACCCATTGGTTGCAGTGTGGTGAGTTCCGAAGCCACATATATATATATATATATATATATATATATAGAGAGAGAGAGAGAGAGACAAGGGGGAGGAATAGCAGTGATGGGGCTGCGTGAGCGCGTCGAGAGCCTAATAAGACCGCAGGCCCCCACGGTCATTCCACCCATGACGCCAAGCACAAGCGAGTTGGCGCGCATGGAGCGCATGATTGCGGATCGCCGGTGGCTGCGCGGGGCGATGTGTTTCTTGGCTGTCATCTGCTTTGTGCTCTCATTGTTTGACGAGGGCAGAGTTGTTACGCACTTCTTCATCCTCACCCTTTCACTGGCGGGGGAGGTGGCTATCGTCTGCATTTATCGTGTGGAGGCAAAACTTCACGGCATTACAAATCGGGTGAATGGGAAGAGGCGTGAGGTGAGTGTCTTTCACTCGCCCTCCCTTGCTACGATGCTCTCGGAGATGCTTCTGTGGATCATTCAGTGCCCGCCGGTTCCAGACAGCATGGCCCCCGACTGGCTTGTTGGACTTGATGGGTTATTGGCCCTTCGCTTCTACGTGCTCGTGCTGTACGGGACGAACGTGTCGCACGCAGCCGTGTTTTCCCGCGCCGTTGCGAGCCTCGCTCACATCCGATTAAATCATTGGTTTTTCATTCGCACCGCCTTCCTCCTTGAGCACCCCGTCACGACACTGTGTGCCATCGCCGTCGGAGTGGTGACATTCACCTACTCCTATGCGAATGCGGAGGGGGTGAGGTTCGGGGACTCGTTTTATTTCTGCGTCAGCACTGCCTCACTTGCTGGGTCCAGCGAGGCGTCGCCCGTCACCCTTGCTGGGCGCGTAATTGCAGTGCTAGTCACTCTCTTCGGTGTCTTCCTCCTGTGCTGGATGGTGGGCGTCATGAATCATGCACTTTCATTGACCGGGGCCGAGCGCAATCTGTATGCCCTGTTCCGCAGCAATGAGCTCTGCGATCGAGTCCCGGCGCAGGCGGCGCGCCTCATCCAACGAGCATGGAGGCTTTATGTGGCGAAGCGGGACGGACGCAATTTAATCGCACGCCAGATAGCCGCCTTTATTCTTTCCTGGGAAGTCATCACATATCGTGACATGCGGCGAGAGCTAATGGGCTGTGAAACCCCTTTCCTTCCACTCACACGCACTTTTAAAGGCTCTATGAGAACTGACTCAACACTTGAATCGAGCGGGACGACGCCTTGCATGTCAAGTGTCACAACGCCTCTCGACACTCCACGAGCCCGACGGCCATGTCATTTGTTTCAAGAAACACGTATGAAAGAAAGCTCGCGCCCGCAGACACCATGCGGGCATGAATATCAAGAAAAGGGCGGCGCTGAAATGACAAACCATCGGAGGGAAGGAAACCGCACGGAGGTGGCAGCAACTGTGCCTTCTGCACGTCAGCAGCCAGTCAGACCCTTGGGACCTAGTGTGGAGGAGCTGGAGCTGCGTCTGTCAATGCTGGGAACCACATTAGAGAGATTAGCCGCCACTGCCGAAAGATTGCAGGGAAGCTTTGGTCGTGTGAGTGTGTAGTACGCATTTGTCTATGTGTACCCTGCGTGTTCAAGCGGACAATTGTAAAGGAAAGAAGATAAACATAAAAAACGATGTATACAGATATACTGTGCTGAGGGTGATGGTGGTGAGGTCAGTGTGGAAGTGAGATACGTTTCTTCTACAGGATGGTGATGTGATGTTGGTGTTGTCGTTGTTTCTTATCCGAGGAGATGCGTGTGTGAGCGAGGTGGTGACGAATGACGCGGAAAGAGGTTTCTATTTTGGTTTATTTCCCGGGTCACACTATCCCCCTTTCATTAGGAGTGCCGCACAAACTATGCGGTGTGGTGGTGGAGGATAATCATCAAATAGAGGGAGGAAGAAGGAAGAATCTCTTGATTGCTTTTCTTCATATTTTTTGTTTCGTCTCGCTCCCCTCCCTTTCTCTAGTTGTTTATAAGTTGTATGTTTTTGCCATTTTTTGATGTCTTATTTTCCCTCCCTTATTGACGCCTCATCAATTCTTTAATGTGCGGCGGACACGCCTGCAGGGAAAGTGCCAGCTGTGGGGCAGTGCCATGCCTTTTCTCTGACCGTCTGATTGTAGGCATTTGGTGTGTGTGTGTGTCTGTGTGCCTGTGCCTGATGGTGGCAGAGATGGGTGGTCTTGTCGAGGTGTATTTTCACTGTAACTGCTGCGGAAGCATGCCCATTGTTTTCTCTTTTCTTTTTTTCGTTTTCCTTTTGTTCATTTCCACTGCCCGTTTTGGTGCTCGCGCTATGCCGGACAAAACGTGATGGCTTGTGGGATTGGGCTGCACATGGAGAGGAGATATAAAGGGAGGTGGGCCTAGCAACCAGAAGGATAGTCTATTTTTCTTTTCTTGTTTCTTGTGTGCGTGACTGTGACTTGGAGACGAGGAGGGAGGTGCGTGGGAGAACGGGGCCGGGATTATTTGCGCATACATACTTACATACACACATACCAGGTGCGAGCAATGACGAGGCAGTCTGATGTGCAGGAGTCCATGAAGACGATCTCCAGCCGCGCTGAGAAGGCGGTGGAGGTGCGCAAGTACGATGAGAAGGCGGTGCAGGAGCGGATGCGGAAGCTGCACAACGACATTCAGCAGAAGAAGCTGGCGGAGAAGAAGCGGATGGACGAGCTGGCGCGTATCCCGCTGGAGGAGGCGGACGTTCTTCTGCTGATACAGGAGGTGGGATGTGACCACGCGACGGCGGAGCAGCGCTTGCGTGAGAGGAAGGGCGATGTGGTGGCGGCCATGCGGGAAGTTGTCGGTCTCCCGAAGGCAAAGGCAGGCGCGGCGGGTGTCTGATGGGCCGAACGAAGTTCTCACCCACACGCATAAATGGATTGTTGGTGTATTCTGTGATCACATGATTCGTTCTCTCGTTCTGTTCTGACGATGTGCTGCTGCGCACGTGGTGCGAAGAGAAGGGGAAACTGGAGGAATTGGCCAAGGGCAGGAAGTCCCGTCCAGATGGATTAACCTTGAGTCTTGTATTCTGTGTTTTCCCTCCTCCATGCCACCTCTCTTCATCTCGTCTTCTTGGTGTTTTTGAATTGCTCACTCTCTCTCTCTCCTTCTTTCCTTCCTTCTTGTTGTGTGTGTTGGTGTTCACATCGCTACTTCAAGGAATAATACATTTTTGATCTCTCACTTGGCATAGGTAAAAGATCTTTTTTGTGGCGTTTGGCGTCTGTGTTTCTCTTTATCTGTCTCTCTGTGTGTTGAAGTGTTGGCGAAAATGAAGGCTGAGGGGCGATTTCGTATGTTTCCAGTGAGAGTCGCACTGTTGCTCTCGCTGGTTTGGTTGCTGATTGTGTCGTTTGCCTCCGCACAGCAGCCAAGATCGAAGTCCGAGCACCACATCGTGATTTCTGGGACCTCGTGGGGTTCTGTCGTGAGTGAGAAGGAGAAGGAACTCAAGGAGGCCATCGTGACGGATGTCGGTTCCCGACTGCTGCGTAAATATGATTTTTTGACCGTCATCAACGTGACATCTGTCTCTGCCAGTGAGAAGTCCCTGGAGGCGCATGTAACCGTCGTGCAGACTCTGCTTAACGGCTCCAGTTCACATCTACATATTTGGCCACCGGATGAAGCCAACTCCATGATCATGCAGAGTGGCTTCAGGAACACGCTGAACCTGTACACCGCCTCGGACGGTGGGACTCGCAAGACCGTACGGATCCCCATGCAAGGGTCAGGAATAGATGAGTTCGATGAGTGGTGTACAAAATTATTAACGTTTGGAATCTATATAGCAGGTGCAATGGTGATTCTCCTCGTTTTTATGCTTCTGCGGATGTGCTGCAAGTTCGGTTGCTCCAAATCAGCTGAAATGCATAATGAGGCAGAGCCGGACCACGCTGAAAACTAATTGGGTTCATTTTCGTGAAGACAATTTGGAATAAAAAAGGGAAAGCGAAATAATAAGAGAGGAATATTGCTTTACTTATTATGTATGATTTTTTCTTTTCTATTCTCCACGCCTTTTTTTTTTTTCTTGCTTTTATTCCCAGTGTTCTTTCCTCGTTGTGTGGTATGGAGGAAGGCTGCTGAATTCTCTCTCTCTTTCTCTGTGTTTCTTTCTTTGGTAAGAAGGAGTAAAGGAACGGACATGGCTAATAACTTTAAGAAAAGGCAGGTGGAAATGCAAAATGATTGTAACAAATCTTTCTTGTATGGTGTAGAAAATATTATCATGCTGTTGTTTGGGGAGAGGAATGTCTTGCAGTGCAGCATAAATTTCTACTCACATAAGGGGAGGAAAACTTCGGTGTTGTTGTTTTTTCTTTTTCTTTCTTTGAAAATAATTTTTGCTTGCATGAAAAGCATCTAGTTTTCACGGTTGTTGTGACTGCACAGGCGATAATGATATGCCTAGCTCTTCTGTACATGTATTTCAATCATGGGTATGTATATACAATTTGAATTCTCTTCTTTATTTCATTTTTTTACTCCTTGCTCTTGATCGTATTCTCGGGATGGGGTTGTATGGGGCATATTAACGGTTTAAAAAACGGTGGAAAACAGAAAGACCTTCAGGTACTTCACCACAATTTGTTGGGACTGCACATAGTATAAAGATGAAGGGAAAACATTTGGTTCTTTTTGTTTATGCGCTAATGCTGATTGTGTCGTTTGCCTCCGCACAGCAGCCAAGATCGAAGTCCGAGCACCACATCGTGATTTCTGGGACCTCGTGGGGTTCTGTCGTGAGTGAGAAGGAGAAGGAACTCAAGGAGGCCATCGTGACGGATGTCGGTTCCCGACTGCTGCGTAAATATGATTTTTTGACCGTCATCAACGTGACATCTGTCTCTGCCAGTGAGAAGTCCCTGGAGGCGCATGTAACCGTCGTGCAGACTCTGCTTAACGGCTCCAGTTCACATCTACATATTTGGCCACCGGATGAAGCCAACTCCATGATCATGCAGAGTGGCTTCAGGAACACGCTGAACCTGTACACCGCCTCGGACGGTGGGACTCGCAAGACCGTACGGATCCCCATGCAAGGGTCAGGAATAGATGAGTTCGATGAGTGGTGTACAAAATTATTAACGTTTGGAATCTATATAGCAGGTGCAATGGTGATTCTCCTCGTTTTTATGCTTCTGCGGATGTGCTGCAAGTTCGGTTGCTCCAAATCAGCTGAAATGCATAATGAGGCAGAGCCGGACCACGCTGAAAACTAATTGGGTTCATTTTCGTGAAGACAATTTGGAATAAAAAAGGGAAAGCGAAATAATAAGAGAGGAATATTGCTTTACTTATTATGTATGATTTTTTCTTTTCTATTCTCCACGCCTTTTTTTTTTTTCTTGCTTTTATTCCCAGTGTTCTTTCCTCGTTGTGTGGTATGGAGGAAGGCTGCTGAATTCTCTCTCTCTTTCTCTGTGTTTCTTTCTTTGGTAAGAAGGAGTAAAGGAACGGACATGGCTAATAACTTTAAGAAAAGGCAGGTGGAAATGCAAAATGATTGTAACAAATCTTTCTTGTATGGTGTAGAAAATATTATCATGCTGTTGTTTGGGGAGAGGAATGTCTTGCAGTGCAGCATAAATTTCTACTCACATAAGGGGAGGAAAACTTCGGTGTTGTTGTTTTTTCTTTTTCTTTCTTTGAAAATAATTTTTGCTTGCATGAAAAGCATCTAGTTTTCACGGTTGTTGTGACTGCACAGGCGATAATGATATGCCTAGCTCTTCTGTACATGTATTTCAATCATGGGTATGTATATACAATTTGAATTCTCTTCTTTATTTCATTTTTTTACTCCTTGCTCTTGATCGTATTCTCGGGATGGGGTTGTATGGGGCATATTAACGGTTTAAAAAACGGTGGAAAACAGAAAGACCTTCAGGTACTTCACCACAATTTGTTGGGACTGCACATAGTATAAAGATGAAGGGAAAACATTTGGTTCTTTTTGTTTATGCGCTAATGCTGATTGTGTCGTTTGCCTCCGCACAGCAGCCAAGATCGAAGTCCGAGCACCACATCGTGATTTCTGGGACCTCGTGGGGTTCTGTCGTGAGTGAGAAGGAGAAGGAACTCAAGGAGGCCATCGTGACGGATGTCGGTTCCCGACTGCTGCGTAAATATGATTTTTTGACCGTCATCAACGTGACATCTGTCTCTGCCAGTGAGAAGTCCCTGGAGGCGCATGTAACCGTCGTGCAGACTCTGCTTAACGGCTCCAGTTCACATCTACATATTTGGCCACCGGATGAAGCCAACTCCATGATCATGCAGAGTGGCTTCAGGAACACGCTGAACCTGTACACCGCCTCGGACGGTGGGACTCGCAAGACCGTACGGATCCCCATGCAAGGGTCAGGAATAGATGAGTTCGATGAGTGGTGTACAAAATTATTAACGTTTGGAATCTATATAGCAGGTGCAATGGTGATTCTCCTCGTTTTTATGCTTCTGCGGATGTGCTGCAAGTTCGGTTGCTCCAAATCAGCTGAAATGCATAATGAGGCAGAGCCGGACCACGCTGAAAACTAATTGGGTTCATTTTCGTGAAGACAATTTGGAATAAAAAAGGGAAAGCGAAATAATAAGAGAGGAATATTGCTTTACTTATTATGTATGATTTTTTCTTTTCTATTCTCCACGCCTTTTTTTTTTTTCTTGCTTTTATTCCCAGTGTTCTTTCCTCGTTGTGTGGTATGGAGGAAGGCTGCTGAATTCTCTCTCTCTTTCTCTGTGTTTCTTTCTTTGGTAAGAAGGAGTAAAGGAACGGACATGGCTAATAACTTTAAGAAAAGGCAGGTGGAAATGCAAAATGATTGTAACAAATCTTTCTTGTATGGTGTAGAAAATATTATCATGCTGTTGTTTGGGGAGAGGAATGTCTTGCAGTGCAGCATAAATTTCTACTCACATAAGGGGAGGAAAACTTCGGTGTTGTTGTTTTTTCTTTTTCTTTCTTTGAAAATAATTTTTGCTTGCATGAAAAGCATCTAGTTTTCACGGTTGTTGTGACTGCACAGGCGATAATGATATGCCTAGCTCTTCTGTACATGTATTTCAATCATGGGTATGTATATACAATTTGAATTCTCTTCTTTATTTCATTTTTTTACTCCTTGCTCTTGATCGTATTCTCGGGATGGGGTTGTATGGGGCATATTAACGGTTTAAAAAACGGTGGAAAACAGAAAGACCTTCAGGTACTTCACCACAATTTGTTGGGACTGCACATAGTATAAAGATGAAGGGAAAACATTTGGTTCTTTTTGTTTATGCGCTAATGCTGATTGTGTCGTTTGCCTCCGCACAGCAGCCAAGATCGAAGTCCGAGCACCACATCGTGATTTCTGGGACCTCGTGGGGTTCTGTCGTGAGTGAGAAGGAGAAGGAACTCAAGGAGGCCATCGTGACGGATGTCGGTTCCCGACTGCTGCGTAAATATGATTTTTTGACCGTCATCAACGTGACATCTGTCTCTGCCAGTGAGAAGTCCCTGGAGGCGCATGTAACCGTCGTGCAGACTCTGCTTAACGGCTCCAGTTCACATCTACATATTTGGCCACCGGATGAAGCCAACTCCATGATCATGCAGAGTGGCTTCAGGAACACGCTGAACCTGTACACCGCCTCGGACAATCCAACTCTCGTGACCGTACGGATCCCCGGTGTCGGTGAGGAGGTGGGTGAATGCGGTAAGTGGTGTACAAAATTATTAACGTTGGGAATCTGTACAGCAAGTGCAATGGGGATTCTCCTCGTTTTTATGCTTCTGCGGATGCTCTACCAGTGTTCTTCCCGCAAGGTTACTAGGGGCGAATATAAAGAGGACTGCGCTGGAAAAATTGAATGCAAGCAAAAATAGTTCTCTTTTTTCTTCCTCTTGATTTGTCTGATTTTGTGCTGTTTCCTTCAACACTCTCTGCTTTGTGGAAGCATTCTTTTTTTTTCTTTCCAACTATTCCTTTGTTTATTACCTTTGGTTATACTCTGTGCTATCGGGCTTTTCTTGTTTCTTTGTTTTGTGCTTTCTTTTGTGTTGTTTTTTGTGCTTGGCAAACGATCTCTCTGTAGTTTTTCTGTGTATGCAAATATACTCATAATACCTATGTTTGTGTGCAGATGTCAGTTCAGTTATACAGCTCTATCTATCTATATAGCAGACATATGTATGTATATATCCATTGAAGCGCAGCATCTGCTGGACGGGTGCACGTTTGTTGGTTTTTCTTTGGGTGGTGGAAAAGTGAAAACAAAATGGATCTGAAATCCAGAAGAATGGAAATAAAATGATCGGAGCATGTCACGTGATTGTTGCCTCTTCGGACCTTTATATAATAAGTCAGAATAATAATCTTTGGTTTTTTCTTCTTTTTTTTGTTTTCTGTTCATTCTTCCCTTGCTTTCATATGCATGAGATCTTTTTTTCTCCTTTTTTCAGGTCTACATCTCTCCCCTTTCCTTTCTCTTTTGTGTGGTTGTTTTTTCCCCTCTCCACGTGTGCCACCAAAGGCAAAGCGGCGCTGCTTCCTTTTGGTATTGATGGTTTTTTTTCTTTTTTATGCAAATATAATTGCTCGACTACTATTTGGATATTTTCTCTCTTGCTCCTCTTGTTTCCTGTAAAGACTAAGTGGTAACAGTACCCTCTAAGAAACAACTAAAGCAGCAAGATGACGGTGAAAGCGGGTGCAGTTCGGCTTTGTGGGGTCGTGCTGGTTTTGCTGCTGGTGGCGTTCTCCGCCTCGGCGCAGGGAACGTTGCCGTCAGCGACATCGAGCCATGTGATTGTGTTTACTGGAGACAATTGGGGCTCTGTTGTGAAAACCGATTCTGCCAAGCTGGAAGAAGCCCTCATTACGGACATTGATTCTCAACTGGAGCGTAAATACGCCGTTTCGGCGACCACCAGCGTGACATCCCTCTCCGCAAGTAAGGATAGTCTGGAGGTGCATGTCGTTGTGGTGCAATCTGTACTGAGTGCTGCGACCACACCGAATCTCCAGAATCTTTGGGGTCCTGAAGAAGCGAACTCATTAATATCACAATCGAAGTTCACCAATACATTGGCATTGTACCCGGGCCCGGGAAAGGCAACTCTTCTAAGCGCCTATGTTCCAGAGGAAGGAAAACAACTCATGTCTTGCGAAGGCATTTGTAAGGGTATGATAGTTATGGCAATTGTGGTGGGTGCAATAATGATCATTATTTTTCTCGTCGTCGTTATTTGTGTATGCTGTAAATGTAAAAGTAAGTGGTTCGCGATGACTTCGGGTTAACCGAAGAAGTATTTTCGGAATTTCAGTTATACTATTGATTAGATTTGGCAACCCGAAAAACGGAATGTCTTCTGTTTTTGTTCTTTCATGCCGTACAGTTTTTTGGATTTTTATTGCGTTGTATATAAGAAGCTTTTCCTTTCAAACCCTTTTGTTGTTTGTTTTTTTTTCTTGTTTCCTAAATGTAGTCAAAAGAAAATATTCCTTTTTCTTATTTTGGGAGGGTGGGAATGGGTTTTTTTTTGGAGGGGAACCCCTCAGTTTGCCTATAAACGCAGTCGATTCCTAATGTCTTTTTCCCTCCTGTTCATCATTTTCTTTTTGGGTCATGTCCTCTGGATCGTGGGAGGGTGTCCTTTTCGGAAAGCTTGCCAAAAGAATGGTATCACCTGGCTTTTAAATATATACATTTACGCTTGTGTTAAATTCTTTCCTTCCAGTTGTTTTATGTTTTGGAAATAAATTTCTTTGCGAGGGAAATTGCAAGTTCTGAAAAGACAGTTGGTTTATCATGTAAGCTTTGCTACAAGTTTTCAAGGATACCACGCTGATGACAACGCGACCTATGTTTAATAATGTGGAATGGTAAATCATAAGAGGAAGCTTTTAGGCCTTTATAACACATAAAGGTCCAGTTTTTTTGTCTTTGATTTTCACTCGGCGGCCAATCCGAACGGGCGTTACCGCATGCTGGGGTAATTGGGCATGGAAAATGGCGAGCTTGTGATCAATGCGGGAACAGAGATAATTTCCTTTAGTGTTTTTCGGGATCCTGTTCTCGATGGATATGCCACGGGATCAGGATTTTATTCCGGCTTTTCGAGAAGCCAGGTCGGCAATGAGCATGGAGTGAAGGGCGTGGGAAGAACGAGAATTCGATTTAATATTCCAGTATCAGTGTACACGGGTTGAGTTGGAGGATGAATCGCACAGGGCTCATCAGGCCGTCTTTCAACAAGAACGACATCAGAACAGCAACAGGAAAACAGGAGGAACTGCAGGAGCATAACGGGTTTATTGTGGGAACCCAATGCTCGGTTGAGGCAGATGGAGGATGAATGACAACAACCAAGCTCTAAGCATTTGGCTTGCGGCACCGAGTGTGTCGGCGCAACCGCCGTGAGGGAGAACGGAGAAGCCGTTTGTGTCCTTAAGAGGCGTTGTCTGGAAAGGGTCAAGTGGAGGAAAGAAGGGAGAGACTCAAAGTTCAGGATCTCAAAGTCAGGAGGGTTTGAAACCGGTATGGGCCCAATGCGTTCGGCCAGAAGAAAAAATACAAACCCTCGGTGGAGTCATGGGCTTCCTAATGGAGAATTCTCCCATCCGAATGCCTGGCAGCGTTCCGGGAGATATACCCCATGCCAGCGAAGGCAGGGGAACAATACAAAACCACATGGTCTAACTTCGTTGGATGGGCGAGTTCCATCAGCACTGAGGGCATTTCCGACGAGCATGTGCAGCTGGGACGTGAATTATGTATGCGCTGCTGCGAATTGCGTAGGCCGTGGGAGTTACCCCGGGCTTAAGGCCGAAGGTGTTCGAAGTGCCACAGAAGAGCCAGGGACGCAAGCGGACCCCATTGAATCGGCAGTCTAAGAGCGGGCAAAGGCAATGAAGAAGAAGCGGTTTGCCCCACCACCCGGGTTTGCCCCTTGTCACTGATGTGGAAGCGTCGAGCACTACGTGTTGACCTGTAGAGTCGATGTGGAAAAAAAGCGGGAGAATCCTGAGACATTCGTCATTCGTGAAACTGTACTTTCCATTCGCTCAACTTTCAATTTCTCCGAAGGCGGAGTCTCATGTAAACGACGTATAGTTTTCTCGCTCAATTTAACCGTGCTGTTCCCGTGATTAAGGTTTACTCCAATAAAATCATACTTCTTTACACAAAATTTTCCTTCACCCAAAGTTGCACGACACCTCGTCACGTTATTTAACAATTGTCTTCGATTAATACCTCACAATTCGTTGTGAACCACTGATTCGAATATTATTGACCCATGCGTGGATTGTAAAATTCTTTGGTGGCGCGAATTGTGGCTTTACCACTTCCGGGCCGCAGGCCAAGACCCTCGCAAAGTATTCACCATTTATGGGCTACACCCATAGGCCACTGGGAGTCGTGTATACTCGACCAACTCTCCCGATCCCGTTCGACAACAAAATCCTTCTATTACTTTTTTGGGTAACAAGACCTTGAAAAACGATAATTTCAGGGCGAAAATTCCTGCGTTTTTACCATGCAGCGCCCCAAGGTATCGCGAGGCATGCTGCAGCGGCACGTAAGCCACGTGATCTTCCTTATCATTTTTTTTTTTGGCCAGGCAATGAAACGCCAGCGAAGCCCTGAAAGCTTCTCTTCCGCCACAGCAAAAGGTATTACACAACCTGTCGTTGGGTGCTTTGGCGCTGGGCATATAGCACCTGCCATTTTCACAGCCAATGCATCCTTATCCGTCGTTCGAAAATCGGACTCCCTTACTTTTTTCTTGTCGCCAGCCGGTGTTGCATGACGCTCCATGCTTCATCAAATCGCGATAGTGCCTCCTTATCGAGGCATTGCTCTCTCCATTCAGAATCCAAAGCGCTTACGCCCACGCACTGAAATGACAATTATTTTCCTTCCCCCTTCGCAGCCACCCGCGCCCTGCGCGTTCTTCTTAGAATGCCATGCCCCAAAAAAAGTAATTGGATGGCCTCGTTCCCCAGTTTCCCCACCAGAACTTGTCCACGGCATTTGCATCTATTTCCCCAACTCCTTCACATGAACGATGTCAATTTCTCCGGGTTGTCGATGGTTGCGGCACACTGGCCCGGATATCTCACCGCTGCTGCGTGAGAATTCTATTGGGCCTACGTGCTTTCCAAATTGTGTTGCCAACCCGGGGTTGAGTTCGCACTCGGCAACTGCCACAGCTGCGTGTTCAAACGCTCCTCCCTTTATTACATGTTCCATCATTCTGCAGGGTTTTAAAATTATTTCCAAAGCCCTTTGTGGTCAACACGGTTATCTTTTCTTCTTCCCAAAATTCCTTTTATTACTGCTTTTATTTGGTTGGCGTCTTGCCCTCCGACGGCGACGTCTCGTGCGGATCGCTCCCGCATGTTTTTTGAAGAGCTTCCAAATCCAGAAATATCCCTTCTGGATTCCGGGGGTGGGGTGTGGTTTTTCGTCGCAGTTTGGCTGCCTAATGGGTTTTGAAAGTTTCATTTCCCACCTCGCATTGCCAACAACTTCTTGCATCAGGCCTACCGGCGGTCACTACACCCAACCCCAATCTTTTGCATTGGCCGGGCTTGTTTGATGGGATCTGTTGAGGCCATTTTGTTTCTTTTTTTTTGCACACAACCCCCTCGAGCGCACACAAGCAAGACAAAAAAACGGGGCGTTGAGGATGAAGCCATAAAAAGACATAAGCTACCAAAACGCAACGCCGGTTCCCGCACAAGCCACGCGACAAGGGAATCCGGGAGGTAGAGGAATTAGTCATTCTGCAATTTTGCCGCGGCAAACGCTTATCAGGCGACTCGCCGCCTCAAGAGACCCGCATAAAATAAAAGCGATTTTTGCCCCAGAGCCCAATTTACCTGGCACGCTTTGACGCCTTTGCCGGTGGAGGATCCTCGCCGAAACCCTCCCCACCCGTTCGTGCGGGGTATGGAAATATAGTCCGCGAGCCCCGTTCGCCTCACCACCCCCGTAATGCCAGCGGGCCGAAGGAAGCACAACAATTATCCCCGTGGGTTTGGCGAGGGCTGGAGGAGGGCAAGGTCGCGGCGCGTGCCCTGTTTGAGGCGGGCCACTTTCGCAGACAGCAGCAGGAACTTTGTTTTTTATATTTCTTTCGAAGGTTTAGTTTTCCCCGACGCGACCCCAAGAACATGCGGGAAATGACCTTGAAAGAGGCAACGGCCACATTTTCTTTCCAGGCCAGCCCCGCCCGCGCGTCATGTCTAAAATTTCCTGTCGGGGTGGAAAGTCTACTTGGCGAAGCTTGCCGCCACGTCTGGTGAAGAATTCGGCGGTTATCTGTCTATATTTCTTTCCCCCGACGGGTATTCCCTGCAGCTTGTCTCCCGTCACCTTTGGCCTCGGGCACGGTGGTGGCAAATTGTTTTTCGGCAAATAGAAAGGGATAGAAGAGCACCAGGGTTATAACGCAAACGAAGTGACGTCGACAAAGGTCTCCTTCACATCCTCACCTGCTTGCTTTTTCGCCATCCCCATCGCAAAGGGACGACCCGCCAAAACACGCACAGCTGACAACCTTCTGCGCGCGGTTCAAATGCGATAAAGAAACGGAATCCCCAACAGGTTGCCCCGCACTATTCAGAAGATCCAAAAGACTTCGCGGAAAGGAAGGAGCAAACTTTATTCCGGACAAGGAACCCGCGAAGCATAACCTAACAGCGCCATTGGTGACGTTTCGAAAAAAAACAAGGAAAGCAGATTAAACTAGCCAGATTTTCTTGGATTGCCATTTTCGTTCCCCAACAACCCCGCGAACGTTTCTGAGATGGCTGCCGCTTTGTTGGCCATCGAACGTGGCCCCAACGAAGGCTAAGCCGTAATACCGGAAAGCCGCAATGACAAGCACACCCGCGCCGGCAAATATATAATGGAATTCAGCCCTTTTTTTCGCCAAGCTGAAAAGTAATCCGTGATCCTTTTCCTGTTACAAAACGATTTCCTTCTGGTAACTGAAATTTGCTGCGCTAGGTTTGGCGCAGGAATGGAGAATTTTTGTGGAAACCCAATGCTGCCCAACCACCCGACCAAATGCTGAGAATGAATTGCTTGTAGGAAGTTGCGGCGGAACGCCTGAAGGAGAAATTCCCACAACCCGAAGAAGCTAGGAGGACCAACAAAAGCTTGGGAAAGGCAGCCTGCGTGCCGTGGATAAACCCCCCATCTCCCATTACGGCTGCGATTCGGCGGCCCACAACCACACACACACCGACAGGATGACGCCCGCGCAAACAATGCACCCGGCGCTGCCATCCTGGAGGTTGGAGGGCCCCAATTCCCACAGTGCCAAGCAAAAGCCCTGGAAGTTGCCCCGCCCGACGCCATTAGAAGAAACTAGCGTGGCACAGCGTTTGATGCAAGCACGTGGGGCTCCCCAGGGCTAGATATCTTCTGCTGTGTGTTCCCGCGCCGTTTTCCACAACGCCAGGAAGAAAAGAAGCCCCACCATAACGGACAAAAAGCCACAAGAATGACTTAGAGACCACTACTGGCTGGAAGAAAAAACCGCCATCAATTCCTAAAAACCCTGGCGTGCCGGCGAGTGATCTTGCCCTTTTTTGCCCCACCACTCTCTCACCAGTTTCCTTTCCGGAGTTGCGGAGAAAGGCCCACCCTTTCACATACGAGACGCCGCCGGAAACAACCCACCACTTCCACAGCAGGCCAGGTTTCCCCACAAGCAGGCCCGCGCTGTAATCACCAACGCCCCTCCCGCCACCAAAGGCCGCAACTAGAGAAACGAGAGGAAGAGCACGAACGGCACCAGCGAGTTGATAAGACAGTTAGAAAAGTTTGCTATCAACACAACGAGGCCAATTCACTGGCATATCTGAAGGGAAAGGCTGGTGTCCAAAACAGCCCCCAGTCCTCCGCAATGCCCGCCTGCAGGCCCAAAGGGGTTCAGCGCCTTCGGCCATTACAATTCATCATTGGCAAAGCCAGTCGAAAAAAATAGCCCCAAAATGCCACACCAATGTGCATCATGCTCTTTTCTTCCGCATTTCCCCAACGCTAACACGTGCACCCTCCATCGGGGTGGTATGCGACAAACCCCGAAGCGAGCATTTGGTTGCATGGGCGCGACCAACACGGAACACACGCCACGCGCATCGAAACGAAAGCGCAGCCCGAACCCGGACGTGGGTGGAGCCCAGATTCCGCAGCATCCGCTTCCACATCTCCTCGGAGTAATTCTCCAACTGCGGCGCGGGATTGGAAAACGCTTGGGGTTACACGCGTTGCGGCCAACAGCCGTCTCATGGAATCAAAACCCCTTCTGCAGCCATATGGTTGCCCCAAAAACCGGTACATTGTTTCTTTTTACGAAGAGCTATTCGGCAGAAAAAAAGTCCATACTGAGCGGCCGCGCGCTGACGAAACACAGCGTTGTAAAGCAACGACGACCTTCTAGAGGCATTCAAACCCGCTTCCCCCGGCATCACAGCCAAGCCTTCCATCAGAAAACCCCTCAAGCCGATATAAGGCAGACGGCTCGCTTCTTCCCTCTCTCATCTAGACCCCGTTTCTTCCCCACACGCACCGTATAGAGTTCCACCTGATATCCTGAAGACGCGGCGTGGGATTAAAAATCCATTCCCCCACTCCATTTCCACCAAAGCACCGCACCCATGCAATTCTCAAATTCCCAGCCTTTCAACTCGCATTTGCTGATGATTCGAACAGCCAATCCTTCTTTCCAACGCACCCAACCTTCAGCCACACATATAGCGTACAAATGTTTATTTTCTTCAAGCGGAACCCCTTCAGAACCATGCGCGGTTATCCGGCGATGTTTTGCGTTGACCTTCGTAGCTTTATGGGTAGTCTAAGTTGCCAATTCGCATCGGACCTCCCGAACACGGCTTTACTCTAGACCTTTTTTGCGCTTCTACTTGTTAGCCCATAGGCTATGCTTTCCATCCCAACAGAAAGCGTGCTGACCTAGCCAAAGTATCGAAAGATACAAAACCCCGATTTTGCTATGCAGACGGCAGCCCATATTGACATGCTGAGGCGCTGGTGCTCTCTACAGCGAACAGGTTCGCTGACTTCCACGAGCATCGACGAATTTCCGCACCAAACATCTAGGAGAGCCTAATGGGGTTTGTAACGCCAATCCTATGGCGTTTTGGAAGTGACGGTGAGTTCCCTCAACGCTATAAAAAAGGTAAACGGATTTAACCGCCCCACCATTCCAGCGCAAAGGCACGACCAGTCATCGCCTTTCCCGCTACTGAACGAAGCTGCCAATGCGCGCCTGTATTGTGCAATTCCTCTGTTTAAGTCGGAAGTTTGGATGCGAGGACGAGTCGCTTGGTCATGCGCACGCTCCAAGGATATGTGCTCACCCTGCGTTTGGGGCACGGCAGCCTGTTTAACTGCAGTGACAGGGCATTGGCTTTTAACAGAAGGTCGCGGACCCTCCCATATTAAACATGCGTGGTGGCCAAGTTAGCGCCCAGAGTGAGGCGGTGGCTTTGAGGTCGCCACGTCCTCTCAAAAATTCGGTGTAGGATTTTACCTTCTCTTCGAGGAAGGCGCTGGCCCCTGACACCGCGAAAATGCATTCTACTTAATCATGGCGGCCCGGATATGTGGGTGGCGTTTTTTCTACCAATCCCAATTTTGCGACGATGTCATGCCACAACTCCGAGCATTTTTGAAGTGGCTCAGATTCCGTTGGTTACATAACTGGCGTTGGTTTCTTTTCCCTCGCACTTTTACAGTTGTTCACTGGCCCGAACTTCAGTCATCATCGTAGAACCCCGTTGCCACCACTGAGTGGAGACACAGTAAGCGAAACATTGATTCTGCAAGAGGGGACACTGCCGAAGAGATGTAAAAGCATATCCCCGCTGGTGAGCCACCAAAGATCACGTTTGACACAAGGACAGCCACCTACTACGAGAGTCCGCACGTTGAATAAGAAAATAACAAATCAAGAAAGTAGTAAAATAGTAAAGCCATGAAATATTTAACAGGAGAAGGTGCCAAAATAATAAGATAATAAAACAAGGAAGCAGAAACCAATGAAACTTATAAAATGGGAAAATAGTAAAATAACTAAAATAATAAAATAAATAATAAAGCAATCATGAACAAATAAAATGTATAAAATGAAATAAGGGCCAAACAAGGTAACTACGATTTCTCAGTCCGGTGAGGAGCTTTACGCCGCCCCTCCGCTATGGGATACTCCTGGAGACAGAGTCGTTCCTCCTTGTGGAGGAATTGGGCCAGATTTTTTATAAACCATAGTTTCTGTACCTCTAAACTGTGAGCGTCATGTCTTGGCCAAAGTGCTTAAGAGAGCGGCAACTGAGTGGATGCAGCGCCGCCTCCTCCAATTGATGGGGTGGCTTGTTTTCACGATGTCTGGTCGATACGTGTGCCGGACTTTGCGATGTCGTGTTAGTCCAGCCTAGCTGAAACATTGTAATCCACACGTGGGGCGCTTGAAATCGGCATGAGGCTGTTCCATGTGTCGATCGCCTTTTGGCGCTGTGAGCTTTTCTGTTGGCCTAAATCCTTCTCCATTATGGAAGCGGCGGCGGTGTGACGTTAAGGAGTCTTTATTTGCATACCCTTTCGGAGACACTAAGCGCTGTTCCTTCTTGGGGCACTCCTTCTTCAAAGGCGATGAAACTTGCCCTGTTGTTTTTTGCTTCTATGGAGGGAAAGGTGTCTTCGCGAGGTTCTCGCTTCGCTGCTCACGGGTATTTTGTCCGATGTGTGCTGTTAGGACCAAGCCCCGCCCTCCTGCATATTGCAACATGGGCATTGGAATTTGGGCCGGATCTTCGTTTCAGGCCGTAACGCGGGGGAATTGGCGTGGAGGGAACGGGTGTGTTCTAGTAGCCTTGTTTATTTAAATCCTTAAACCCGCAATTGGCGCACTCAAACGACAAGTCTCCTGCTAATTCTTTGTTCTCCTTTGGTTGCCTCCTTTTAAGCTTAAAGCAGCCTCGTTAGTGAAGGCATCAAAGGCGGCAAGATCGTTTTGGTGAGTGCACGATGTGCCTGAAACATATTGTGAGGGAATGGTTTCTTTACTGGATCTGCCTTCCTCGCTTTTTTTGTGGCTTAATCCGCGCATGAAGTGGAGCCCGTTCGTTTGCGAGAAGGGAGCGTGTGCTCCGGTGAAATGTCTGGCGGCTCAGGTGTTATGTGGGCATTTGGCCTTCCACATCGCTTGAGTGTGAGGCATGTTATGTGCCTTTTCATGTGGTTTACCGCATTGCCAAAGCAGGCCTGGCGCAGACCGCATACCTGAGAGTTCAATGGTGCGTTGTGCGCTGAGGAAGAGGCTGTGCTGGTGGCGCGGGATTGCCTCTGCACGAGTTTTTTTAGGCCCTAGGTCGGCGCATTGAGGCCACACCAGCGGCAAGTGTTGGGTATTTTTGACGGAAGCACTCGCAGTAGCCAGCCATATTTGTGAAAGACCCAAGTGCAAAAGGGGGCCAAGGCAATCTCTTCTTCACGGTTTAGTTTGCTGTCTCTTTGTGCGAGTTTTCAGTCTCCCGCGATAGTTGATCTATGTGTCAATGGCTTGGATATCTTTTCCCTCAGTAAGCGTTTGGCGAGCGCAAATATATCTGTAATCCAGGTGCCTGGCAGCTGCGCGAAATCTGATGCTGCCTTTGCCTCTGTGTCACGCGCTTCGTTCTTGGACACTCCACAATGTCCGAACACGAATTGCAGCTGTAAGCGTGCCCCTCTCTTTTGCATATTCAGTACAAGCGTCAAGAGGTGAGGAAGTATGGGCCGGAGGCTGCCAAAGGACAAGTTTTTATGGCGGTGAGGAGAGAGAGGGTGGGTCTGTTAAAATTGAGACTCTGCAGGGCCTATGGTTCTAAATCGTGATGATATTCAGGAGTTTCTGAAGGCTAACACGCAGTGCGACACATTCCGCTGCATAACTACATAATGTATTATCTTCTCCTGCATTTTTAGTGGTGGTGATGGCGCCGTCGTGATAGATCATCGCAGCGCCTCACAATTTGATGCGTAACTCCACCGATGAGTCTGCACAGAGTTCGTGGCGTGGCCTTTGCGGATGTGGAGGTTGCTCTCTCCGTTTAAAGCGCCGGCCGATCCATTGAGTGCAGGTTTCGTATTTAACTTTATTGGGATCTCCAGCCTTAACACCGCCTGGGGATTTGAAGAAGGGAAGACGAGATGCAAACTGTAGTGATGCTGTCGAAAGTTGTCGTCAGTTTTCTAAACCCAATGCCGGATAGAGCGCTTTTGTAGAACCATAGAGCTCTTGAACCGGATGCTGTGGAGCGAAAACGATGCTGGCGATGTTCTGTAAATTGCCACCTCGCGCTTCGCACTTGAGTAGATATCAAAAGCCGCGAGAGAGGACAGGGTATCATGTAGCGGCTGCACTTTGGCTTCGGCCAAGGCATCGATAGCTCGCTTCCTTTTGGTGTGCCCATAATTGTTTATTCCGCATCGCGTTGTATGGAAACTAGTGTTGCGCTAGATGTCGGCAACGCATCCCAGCACTATACATCTATGCCGTACATGGCTTTGGCCTGAACCAGGGCAGGGTAAAGTGCCTTTGGGGTGTCTTTTTTTTGGTCCCACGCACAAGACGAGATTGCCACCGGTTGTAGCAGTCTCTGGTTCGCTTCCTTTTGTGGATTGCCAGTGTGGGTGCCCATGCCGCGGTGGCTCCGGAGTGTGATGCACAGTAGTGCGGGCGTTCGTTTTATAGTTATCGTGGTTCCCTCAAGGAATAACTTTAGCGGACTTGTGTTTGAGGTGCCAAAAAGGGTATACTTTATTTTACTGGAGTTGACCTCCATGAAATATTCTTTTGTCCATGTTGCTATGATGCTCAGGCCTTCTTGTAGAGTCGAGTTGATCACACTTATGTTTTCATGTCGAGCAATAGGGGTGAAGTCATCGGCGAAGAACCCATGACTCATCAAAGGGCAGTCGCGAGCCTGGAACTGAAGTAGCTCATGATGATAGACATGATCGCTTCCAATACTGTGCCCTGAAGAACTGTGCGTGTGAAGGTTTCAGGTGAGGTGGCGTTATGTCTCTGTACAGTGGCTCGCCTGTTGTTGAGGAATGCTGCTATCCAGCGGATGATGTGTGCGGGAAAGGACGACCGTTTCATCTATAGTATGATTTTGTCATGGTCTACGGTGCCGAATGCTTTGGCATACCCAACACGCACGGCCACCCTGTGGTCTTTTGGGTTTCTATGTTGCATAGAATTTTTTTTTTTCCAAACGTACCCATGCTGCTGCTACACATGTGGCGCCACCAAACTATAAGGGTTGTTTTTCTTCATCCTATCCTTCCATACAATGATTTCGAACCACATCTCCGAGCAGCTTTAAAGGGACTCAGATTCCGTTGGCTCCATGACCTTCCGAGGAGCGACTGCGCTTCCTCAGCAAACGACCCTTCACCTTCTCCGCCTCCGGCCTGCGGGAACAAGAGGGGCAGTTCGAAACCAATAAACTAGAATCCATTAAACTAGAAAACAATAAACTAGGGCTTCGATCACCCTCCAGAAGCGGTGCCTCAGACTCTGTTTCAGGAGGTGTAGGGCAGGGGTCGTGGAGCTGGAATAGCTCACACAGCATCTTCGCGAGTTCCCTGCTGAAGAATACTGCTGGTTTTTCCAATGAGGGTATACCGTGCTTGGCACGAAGTGCTTCGAGACCAGGGCAAAGCAGAGGGTGAGCCGGGGTTTCCTCGCACACATGAGACTTAAACCAGGACCGGCGGTTCTCCTTCATCTCATGCAGGCCGTGTATCTTCCATAGATGGACACGAAGTGTGTCTTCTGTGGCTAAAGTCGCGGGGGGTTGGGGCATTGAAGTGTCTTTGTCACAATGGCATTTGTCTTTTCCTTGTGTCCGCCCACAATCTCCACTCCAACCCCGTGCATTGGGTGTTGCCTTTGCACGTGGTAGGTGAGCCCAGTTCGACTTGCGTGCGTCTTGTCGCATGCGCCACATCTAAATCCATGGGTGCTCGCATCGGTTTGTGGTGGGGTGGGCGCGTCATCATTGTGTTTTGCCTTTTTATGCGCCCGCAGTGCGTCTTCGCTGAAGAACTGCAGCTCACATTTGCCGCGTGGCCATATGCGTTGCTCTGGTTGTAAGCGTCTTCCCTTAGGTGGTACAGAGCGAGGCTCAATTTCAGGCGTCTGTTCATTGGGGTGGGCTCCGCGTATGTGCCTGTTGAGCCAGGTATGCGCATATGATTTGTCGCGGAAGGGGCACTTCTTACGCCCAGCGTCCATCACAGCGTTAGCATCATCCGATTCTGATTCTTTGCGGGGAGGGGATCTGTACCGTCTGCTGCCTACAAACGTTGGAGGAAGCAGCGGCTCGGGTTTCCACGGATGACGTGCTCTTACGTGCCGTAGTGCCCACCGCAAATGGTTTGTACTTTCACAGTACGGACGGTATAGGCGGCTTGTGGCCGGATCGACTACGAATGTCATGGTGTTGACTTTACTGGGTTTTTCTGGGAGCCCCGGTTCGGGTCGATCCGGGTGTATCTTCGCCAGGTGCTGAGGGAAGCAGTGCGGTACATAGCCGTTGACTCAGCAGGGGCACTGATATCTTTGTCTCTCGGCACCCGCGAATTGTACGGTTGGGATCTCTTCTACTGCGGGAACTGTGGTGAGCAAGCACTTGTGGCCTGCAGAGCGGTGCTGTTCGCGGCAAACCTTCTTGCATGCGGGACATTGATGCTCCCGTTTGCGGCGTTTGGCGGGAGGCTCTGCCGCAAGGGTTGGCACATGTGCCGGCACAGTGGGTAGTAGCGGTGCTGACGGCACTGCGGCTACAGCACCAGCCTTCGGCAGGGGCGTGTGGGGATGTTCCGCGAGCATGTGCTGTTTGAAGCCTTCCTTGCTTTGCGTGTGGTGCGGGCAGTGGGGACATCGTATATAATGCCTCCCTGGCGGGACCGCGACTGTCGACTTTGCGGCGGACATGCACTCTGCGGGAGTCATGCCGCGTATGCGACTCATATGCTGTCGTGCATTACTTCTATCGGGGCATGTGCGAAAGCATATGGGCAAAAGAGAGCTTGATTTGCTCTCGTCACAAATGCCGGATCTACGTGGGGCAGTGGGGTCGTTTCCTGTGCGGGTGGTGGCTCGGGAGGCGGTTCTGGAGGTGGGGGTCAGCGCCGGGAACTTCCACGGACAGGGGAGCCGCGCCCAGTTTTGTACACCATCTGTGCTGTGGGTCGGTGCTGCCTGCCATATCTCCGTGCAGCCATCCAAAGTGTGTGGAAACTCCTGTGCGAAACTTGGCCAGGATGCGGTCACCATGCCTGAGCATGGTGGTGTTCTTGGGGGAGGTCGATGGTGACCCAGTAATTGTTGACGCACTGTTTCCAGGGGTGCGGGGTTGTCTTCAGCGTCCCTTTTCTTTCGTCTCTTTATGGACGTGACGATGTCCGTGACCCATGCCGGGGCAGTTTGAGGAAGGTTTGCCGCCTCTTTCGCTAGCTTATCGGCCTGTTCATTGTTCTCCACTCCCGCGTGGCCAAAGATGAACTGAAAGGACAGTCTCACCCCCCTGCGTGTTAAGGTAAGGATCTGAGCCCAGATTCTTCGGAGGATGCCATTCGTTACCGTAGCGGGGCCCGTTTTAAGCGCGCTTAACAGCGAGAGGGAGTCGGTGAAGACTGCCACTTGGGTGCGCCGGTTTTTCGTTCTGTGCGGGAGGGTGTCCAGGAGCAGCTGGTGTCCGATCCCCATCGCGACGCATTCCGTGCGGTAGCTGCAGGCTAAGGGGCCCACGCCGTGCTGGCGGGTGCCTATGAGAGTGTCTTTCTTGTAAAGTAAGGCCGCATCACCGGAATGGACATCGGTTGTGACGGAACCGTCCGTCCAGAGAGTATAATGAGCGCCGATGAAGCGGCCCACTCTATCCACGCATGCAGCGCGTTTCTCGTCATCAGGCGCATCTGCCGTCAATCCACCAGGAGCGGCTGTATTGAAGTGAACTCGCGGGGCCATCCATAGGGCGCTGGAGGGGTGAGGCACCGAAAAGTCATCCACTGCACTGTGCGCCTGCTCGACGTAGCGTAATGCCTCGTGGATGGGGTGGTCGTGCGTGAACATGTCCTCCGCTATTTCTTTGAGATACCCTCCTCTTGTGGTGGAGTTTGAGTGGTGCTCTACGCTGCGCCAATGGACTAAACTTTCAAGCGTATCTAACCTTGCCTCTTTCAAGGCATCGTCACGGGATGCTCCCCGCGGAATTCCAGCAATCGCACTTGCTGCATGGCAGTGTGGTTTTTCGAGTGTCTGCTTCGTCGTGTCCGAAGCAGCCGGCCACCATGCCGTGGAGCCATGCAGCGGTTTTGATTGCATAAGAGCGAGGCGGAACAATTTCAGGACGTCGCTCGTGGGCCCCCAGAGCGTGGAGGAAATTGCTTTGAGTTTCATAAGGCGGGTTTTTGCCGTCTGCAGCGTGATCCCAGCATGATTGCCAACACCCCCGATGGGGTTGAGCACCACTCCAAGTATCTTGGGGTGGCGGTCCCCCTGCAGTTTGATTCCCTCGATTAACAAGGAAAGTCGTCCTGTGAAAGAAGAGCCAAAGAGAGTTTACTTCGTCTTTGGCGCGCTCAGCTCCATAAAGTTTTGGCCCGACCACGTCGAAACACAGCTCAGTGCAGTCTGCAGGGTGGATTGTGTTTCGGCCGTGTTTGCTGACGTGGTCGGGATGGTGGGATCATCAGCAAAGAAAGCGTGCCCCAGTGCTGGTATCCTGTTCAGTCGCTCGCTTAAGGAGTTCATCGCGATGGTGAACAGCGGCGGCCCGAGGACTGAACCTCGTGGAACTCCACAAGTGAATTTCACAGGGTGAGAAAGTACGCTCTGTACCTTGACCCTGGCAGTACGCCGAGAAAGGAAGTCAGCAACCCAGCGCGCAAGGTACGGATCTACTCCGTAGCGCCCCATCACCCAGATGAGGCATCCGTGATCCACTGAGCCAAAAGCCCTCGCATAATCTATGAGGACTGCGCCTACCTTCTGGCCCCGCTCGCGATTAATCGTCTTCGACGGAAGGTGGACTAGGGGATCCAGTGTGTAGCGATGCGGTCGGAATCCGGCTTGCTGCGGTAGGATTTGATTCTCGACCGTGCCGCGGATGCGTCTCGCTACAGTGCGTTCCAGTAATTTGCAAAGGTTCGACGTCAGAGTAACGGGGCGGAAAGAAGCCGGATCACCCGCAGGTTTTCCGGGCCCTAGCAACGGGATGGTGGCTCCGCCCTTCCATGTCACAGGCGCTTGTCCCGTCATAATCGTGGCGTTAAACAAGTGGACGGGTGCCACCCGTGCCTTTACCGGAAGGTTGGCCAGGGATTCCGAGTGGATGTTATCGGAGCCCGGGGCGGAGCCAAGGTGCAGGTCCCGAAGTGCCGCAGAAAGTTCTCCCACTGTTATCCTGGCGAAAGGGCGGTGCGGGAGTGGCGGGAGTTCCGGGCGGGGCGCCATCGGATGACGCGTAGATTTCTTGGCGCACATCTTCGCTAGTAGACCGGCACGCGCTTTGCGCGAAAGCGGCTGATCCTTAACGACGGGAACAGGGGAAGCGATCGGACGCGGAGCATAAATCGATTGCACCAGATGCCAGTTGGTCTTTGCCGTCGCGCCAAGGTCCCCGCATCTCCCCCTCCAACGCGTCACGGATATTTCTTTTAGGCGCTTCCTCCTGTGAAGAATGAGGCGCTGTGCTTTAGCGACGTCCCGATATTCCCCAATCTGCTTATCCAGCAGGGTTGGTTCCGGTGTCCAAAATTGGGATCCCGTAGCCACAGCGCACGGAACACCGCGCTTGACTGCCCTGCGGAGGGTCGAGCTGAGTTCTAACGCCCGACTGTGCACCGTGGTGCGTTTCCGGTCCTCCGCTGAGGTCCGTGGGGGCTGGGTGGCCTTCAACTGACCAATCCTGGTGCGTTTCCGATGACATCTCTTCCTGTGGGCAATGCGGGCGCTCTTGGATTCCTTAATCTTTATAAGCGTTGCCACCAGTGTACTGCGGGCAAGTTTTGCCTTCGCGCTGACGTATCGGTAATACTCAGCCCAGTTTGCCCGTTTCCAGGAGTAGAGGCGCTTGGATACTTTGAAGGTAATGGGGCGGTCATGGGATTCTCCTACTTGCACCTCAAAGGTGATCCACGCGTGGTCACTGTCGGAGACGAATCGCGCGTTCCAGTCAGTCACCGTGGCTTCATGCGATAATGTGCTGTCGGGCGCGGATTGCGCCAGCCCCTCGGTGGCCTTCTTCAACGTGAGGAGGCCGGTGTTGTGGCACATGATGCCGTGCTCAAGACACAAGTCCAAGATGAGCTCATCCCCCGCATCCGCAGGCCTCGAAGGGTCCCACAGCGGGTGATGGGAGCTCACGTCTAAGCACACAACCGTCGGCATTCCATCTGTGAGGTCGTGGCTTAGGAGCGCGAGGGTCTCGGCCAAGACCTTCTTCCGTTTGGAAAGTGCCCAGCGATAATCCGTAGCTGGGGGCGTCGGGAAGCTGCAGCGTGAGCGAGACCATCTCTGAACCACCCTCCGCCCTACGCGGACCAGCAATAACGCCGATCCCATCCTGAACAAGAATCGAGACCCCTCCTCCTTGGACGACCTAGCCGCACCAAAGTGAGAGTAGGAGGAAAGCTTAAAAGTCTCGCATTCCGGCGCGGAAAAGTGCGTTTCAACTAGGACAGACCACGCAGCACGCTCCTCTTTCAGCCGCTTCTCCAGCAGGATCCTTTTCGCCTGCGTGAGCCCACCCACATTCCGCTGGGCTTCCCGCAGGATCGGTCCCGGATTCAGTCCTACATCACCGCAAAGTCGGAGAAGCTTCCAAAAGTGAACCCTCAGGGCGAGTGATGGCGCTACACGCAGGGACGCGTAGCTGTGGAGCGGTTCTAACCTTCGTTTTGTTTCAGGCCCCAAAACACAGCGCTACCCCAGACCCGCCTGCCGACGCCAAGAGCCTTTAACCGCACGCAAGGCACGATCGCAGGCTCCTGGCTTCCCCTCGGAGAGGGCACCGGTCCCTGGCACCACACAGAGGTGGCCGGCTTCGCCAGGGCTACACGGCTCCACACTTTGTATGAAATGAATGAAAGCAAATCTGTGTACAATAATGACTTCTATGTGGTTCGTGAGGTCAGAAAAGTTTTGAAATGCCCGCACCAAACTGGATGCGGAGGCCAGAACAAAGGCTCCCTTTATCCCGCAATTGTTAATAGCGGAGAGTCGCTATGGGCGGAATATTAACGGGTCTAACTGTTCCACCACTACCACCACCAGCAGCAACAGCAGCATCCGCATAGTTATAGTCATCCTGAACGGTTGCCAACTTGGCCACTGCTCGTGGCCCTAGTGTGTTTGCGATGGGATCCCAATCCATCATCTTCCTTTTCTCCTTGCCATCAACAAGAGCACCTTCGTCGGCGTTTGACTTGCCACGAAAGAAACGCTTCGATAAAATGAGGTAGACGAGGCTGCACTGTCGAGGCCGTGGGGGACTCCTCTCGACATGCCATTGTATCACCCGTCCCCTGCACGTCATATGACGCGCTCGTTGTACAGTCGTTTCACCCCATGAATCACACGCACCAACATGCCAATCATCTCCTTGCAGTCCTCCTCCAATTAAATAGGACGATGCCCATGCAGCTGCGCAACTTCTTCCCTCCGTCGTGCTGCCTCTCGACTGCCCTCCACCTCCCCCACCCCCTGCGCATCCAACAGCCCCACATATGTCATCAACGATGATGGATAAATGGCGTTTGTGCCAAAACTATGGGAAGAGATGCGATCCACACGGGTCATCGCACCACAGTTGCCAAAAGAAAGTCTTGTATTTATGACCACCATGCCTTCGCCACCATCGCCATTATTATCACATACGACACTCCCCTCGCCGTCTGTGCGTATACATTTTTCATGCATCAATATTCATCTCCGCCCCCATCCCCGCCCACACCGTTGCAGCGTAGAACGTTTTCAGCCTCCGTCTGTTTACGCCCGTTCCTTTATTGACGAAACAGCCACCGCAAGAGAGTAAAAAAAACCGCCATTGTTTGGAACTGGTTCCGTTTCTCTGTGCGACGGACCCCCATTACATGCGGAGCGAGCCTGCCGTCTTTTTTTTCCTTTTTTTTGGTCGGCGGTGCAGCCACAGCGATTACTGCACCAGAAAACCCCAACCACCCGCTGAAGACGAAGAGGACAAGGCGCCACGTTTTCGGCATCCGAGAACCCAACCGCCCCACGCACCCTGCATCCAAAACGAGCGCGGAATGAAGAGACGCCCCCGCCTGAAAGTCAGAGGCCGCCGCCTCGCCATCCCCTTTTCCATTTTCCATCCATCACGCTGCGCGTCCGGAACGAAGGCCCCCCGAGTCTATTATGAGGACGTGCGGTGATAGAAAGTGCTGGCGTCAGGAAAACGATGCTTCTTTGAACGGCCAGCGTCGCCAAAGAAAAGAAGAGAAGGCAGCTTTGGATACGGAAACATCCCCTTGCCACCGGCGATGCCGACCATACACACACACACGCTATTGGTGCCAAGAAAAAACGCCTTTTTTTTGGCGGAGTCAGGATCCCGCACGCCAAACGCCAGGGGGTCGCGGACGCCGGCCGAACCTGGAATGGAGACGGGGTGGGTGATCTTTCCCTTGTGGGGAGACTGTCGCTAGCACTGTGCGACGTGGTGCCGTGGGTGGTTTCCCAGGGGCGAGTGCCGGGCAAAGAAGGGCCTTAACCATCTGCAGGTGTCCGCCGCTTCTGCTTCTGTATGGGGGCATGTGGCAGAATCCTGTGCCACTCCGTGCTATTTAGCAGAACGCGAATAAACCCGCAGCGGTGAAGCAGGTGAGCCTACTTGCCTCAGATGCGGTTCTTATATGGTTCAAGATGTGAATGAATCCAAAGAGCCAGCCTGTAGCTGGAAGGTTCGGCGCTACAGTGTGTGTTGTTGTTCCCTCGGTGGGCGTGGTTGTGGCAGTATCACCTTTGCGCGTCAAAGAAGAGGAGTGAATTCTAGGGTTCTGCGGTAGACGCCCAGCCTCAAAGATGGTAGCGCTGAAAGGGTCGTGGTAGAGATCACAGTGGGCAATTTTCGGTTCGCAGTGGCGAACGCTCGCGTGCGCCATTATGCAAAAGCTACTGCATCGTTCTCCCGCCGGGTAGTTTCCCTACCTGGCTGTTCTTCCACCATCGTTGAGGATGGCAATCTTACACGACTGTTTTTTTTCGGGGACGACGCAGCACCGCCGGATCAGGCCGACAGGTTCGTTCAAATGAAAGTTGGCATAAGATTCGAATTGGCCAGCAACGTGGGGAGGTCACCCGGTTTCCTAGCCCATCGCAGCCCGCTATCGATACGACCCCGCAAGTCGCGTACAGCTTTCGAATCCGCAGAGGCCCATCCAGCGGACAGTCATTCATCATAGGAGGATCCAGTTCTAGC
>JAWVMQ010000150.1:0-38238 GCA_036321185.1 Trypanosoma lewisi | reverse complement strand
CACAAGGGGTTAGGGAATATCAGTAATGGTGTATACGACTGAAACTGTGCATACGAAACAGAAGGACCGTCCTCCCAGGCACCGAGAAGAAAATAATAATATTGGAGGGGTTTCACCTTTTTATCAAGAAAATGTAGGACGCAGAGAAGAGAGTTTGCTCAGGTACCTACCTCTATATTTACTACTCCATCTGATCCTAATATTAGGAAACATCACAGCTTGCAGGTGCACCCAAGCACAGATATAATATTATGTGGAAAAGACACTAAGCGTGATGCCTCTTATGTGCACACAATACACTGAAAAAAAAATATTATCATGATCAAACTCTCCTTACAAGAAAGGGAGAAACAAAAGTAGCGCCTCGTATGGATGCGGATATAGAACAATAACAATCTATTGATTATCTCCGCCTGCATTGATAATATTACTCTTTCGTTGGCATAGAAATCAAACTATAATGATATCCCTCCTTCTCTACAAAGCAATTAGCAATAGAGCTCCGCATGTGCTTCCAGTTCGTGTGGCGCACTAGCCACAGTAACAACGCAAAAGTGATGGTCTCCTCATTTGTGTAGTGAATGTGAAAGGGGGTGGGAGAGGGAAGTGAGAAACACAACAACTAAGAGACTAAACTTGCGACCCACTTCTTCCTCCATGTGTGTTCATGGGAATGAACTTCGCATGTCACACAGTAAATGTCTCCTCACTCATCCTGATGCCGTTGCGTGGCCCACACCAAAGGCACACCCACAGCGGTGCAGCACCGTTGGCGTTCTGCTCTAGTAGCAGAAAAGGTGCTGGCAAGGTGAAGAACAATGGTCCCATGGTTCCCAAAGAAATGTATTTGTTTTATGCATCACCGCTGCTCTTATTTTTACATACACATAAAGAAGAAGAAAAAGAAGAGAAATGTCTGGTAAAGGATGCCGCAGAATCACTCTGTGAAGAGAATAAGCATACAATTGGGCACACACACACACAACACATATGCAGTAAAGAATGTATTACCAATTTTGATCCAGAAAAGCAATTTCCTCCTCTCTTTCTCTCTAATACATGATTTATTACATCTAAAAGGGAAGTTGCGTAAACAGAGCCACCCCGCGAAGCACCCAGTGATTTTCCGAGTCGGCTGGGTGTCTTGGCAGGTCGATGGTGAGAATAAAGTTGGTTGAGTGGCCGGTCGTGGACAACACACCGCGACGATCGGTTGTCTTGTAGCAGGGGCATCTGTACACGGGCGTCTCCGGGAGGTCCTGCGGGCGACAGGGAAGCAAACGCAAAAGGGGGAATTTGATGAAAAGTTCTTTCGGCCTACTCTCGCACAGGGCGGCGTTCACCGGGTCCCAGCCCGCGCCCTCTAGGAACAGGCCGTAGATGCAGCACCCATCCTCCGGGGCTGTCGTGCATGTCCCCTCAGCGAGAACAGAGAACTGCCATATCAGTTTATCAATCTCTATCTTCCACTTGCGCGCGTAGTTTTGCATGACGCCGGTCAAAAAGGATTGCGTGAAGAAAAACCCACTGATCCAGAACATGGGCGGTGGACCCTCATCACACCACTTCTGAAGAAATCCTAGGCGGTCAATCAGGTCACTCACGTCCGAGCCAAATGGCTTTAATGACGGGTAGGACTGCTTCTTCCAGACATCCGGAACCTTTCCATCATACATGGCATTGAAAACTTCCTCCAGATCAGCGCTCATCACCACTTTACCACTGATGGCGTCCTGAACGTCGGCAAGTGTCCGGCGCACAACTAGCAACAGGCGTCTGTATCGAATGGCCTCCTGAAGCAGGACCGTGTTCATGGACTGTGAGTAGTCAATGGGATGCTTTCGTTGAATCTCTTCAATATCAAACAGATTGGGTAATCGGGAGAGAACATTATTTGCTAACTCCTTTACAGTGGTTTTAGGATCCAATTTTGAGTCTGCATCGGACGACTCACGCGGTTGCGTCAGGAGTGTGGCCTCAAGAAGAATCGTTGCCTCCCTCTCATCCTTAGTGATGTCAGCATTCTCATGCAGTCCAAAGACGGCAGGGGGCTGCTGCGAAGGCAATCCCCGAATGTACTCCACGTAGGATTCGTATTCACCAAATGGTGGGGCATAATAATCGGGGGCATCGGGTGAAAACACATAGTCGTCCTCCAGAATCAGCGGTGTCAAATAGAGGGAGAGTGTTGCCACGATACAGCGACGATCCCAATCATCGGTCACACGACCACCATAATTACACTGCCCCGTGAGATACATCAGGGCATCATATGGGATCTCCTCATTTTCGTTGAGGAACATATTGAGTTGTCGCACGCTGATTCGGCGATCCGTGTCGTTAAACTCATACATTCGATTCCAGCCAAGGGGACCAAACTGACGTCGTTCTTGCACCACAGCATGGAAGAAACAAAGCCCAAAAAGCATCTTCCTCCATATTTCGGGCTTTTTTGAGGAATCAAAAAACTCTGGATCTGCTACGGGATTTGATAGATACGACTGGAGGAGATTGTTCTTGAGCCCCTTCGGAGGCTCCTGCACAAGCTTCACGCCATTCTGCAGGATGGAGATGGGAAATGTGTCACTTGGAAGAGACGTCAGCCACAATCTGTACTGATCACTCAGGTTGGCCTTTGCGCCACTGTCGCTGTAGTTCTCAACGATGCGTGACAGCTCCGGCATGAAGTCCTGATACAGATGACAGTTCTGCAGGAACACCCAATGCCCCGCACGCACGCCCTCCTCGATGAGCTGCCGCGCGAACACGCCCTGTCCCTGGCCAAGCGACAGCTTGAAGAGGCGGCTGCTCATCCCCCGCTGCTCGGCAAGGCGGTCAAGCTCCAGGTTAGGGTCCGCCCCCGGCGAAAGCACAAGGACAAGCGGAACCGATGGATCGTGGGCGAGCTCGTCCACAACCTCCTCAAGCGCGTAGAGTGGGGGCTCCACAAAGTAGGAGCCCAGCAGGTTGCTCACGTACTCTGTCACCGCGGGCACGATCTTGTCTGCCCGAAGACAACGCACAAGAATAAGTTGCAGCAATCCCTGAAATGTTTCCCCTACAGAATCCGGTGGATCAACTGCAAGGGGGTCAGACGACTCATAAAGCGTACGAAAGAATTCCTCATTGTCCTGCACCATTTTCACAATACCTTCCAGTGCGGGAAGCTGTGTGCTGGCACGCCAGAGTAACTTCCAGTTCTGTTCCGGAAGCCAAGAAGCAAATGGATTGGGTGACAGCCCATCATCCGCCTCAAAGCCACCCATTAATAGCCAACGCAACTCTGTCGGATCCACATCATGAATCTTCAAACACATTGTGAAGGAAAATAGTAGCTGGTCCCGCGCAAACAAAGAACGACAAATCCGCTTGTACAAGGACCTCTGAAAGGTGGTTCGGATATTTTCAATCCGAGTGTCAACCTCATCCGACTTCTCGCTTTGCTGAAGGGCCTCCTGAAAGATCGTGACATATGCATTGAGTGAGTTCTGATACATGGGGTCAATGTTCGCCAACTCTGTCACACAAAAGAACAATGTGGCCCCAAGACTCGCCACAGGAACGAACAAGCTCCGTGTGCGGTCACTTATTCGTTCCATGGCCTCAATCTCCTCCTGTCGCTTGGCAATCTCGTCGCTCTGTACCTTTGAGCTGTCCAGCTCCTCAATGGCCGTTTCACTCTCCAGTATATTCCCTTCAGATGACAGAATGGCAAGAATCTTATCCTCCGTCCGCTTCAGACTTGCCTGATTCTCCGCGGCCTCCAGCGTCAGGGCCTGTTTCTTCTCCTCCACCTCCCGCCGCTCACTCATCATCACACGCTGCAGGAGCTGGTCCTGCAGTCCTTGTTGAGTAATCATGAAATTGATCAGCGTCACCTTTGTGCTCACCTCGGGGAGGTAATGCGGCCTCGGAAGTTTGGTTGTCATGTACAGTCGGAAATTCTCATTCCATTCCACGGGCTCTCCCACATGCACAACAACGGCATTCCCCTCCTTTGTGAACCGCTTTAACAGGACGTTCTCCAACACAGGATCGATGGTCTCCTCAAGATTCTCAATGAGTACCGGTCGACCCTCCGTAATAGCCCCGCGAACAGTACGAATGCAATCGGGGTCAGAGAGCCGTGTGACGATCAGTCCATTGGCCCGCTCCATGTTGCGAATCCAGTTGTTTGCCTGCTGTTGGGGATCCACAAAGAGCGGCCAGCGATCAGAGGTTTTCACGATCACCGCATTATCAGTTGAAAATCCGTCGGATGGCAGCTGCTGCAGCCTCCATGTCTGAATATCAATGGGAGACCCAACAAACTTCGCCAGAGCATAATCGTCCGAAAATTGTATATTATATGACCTGCACATCTCCAGCCAAGTCCGCATGGTCTTTTCACGATACTTGTGAAGAAAGGGTCCCATGTAAGCAACAACCCCCGCACTTATCAACACATTGCCCACAACATATTTCAGCTCCTTTTCAAACCGCTGACTCTCCTTGGCAAAACGAACCTTCTCGCCACCAAGTCCCTCAATGAGCTTCTTTGCACGCGTTAACTTGACATCGGTGTCGTTCACCTTGTCCTCCAAGTCCTGTTTGTCTTTCTTCACACGGTCAAGGTGATTGGTGAGCTCTTGCAGCTTCTCATTGATGATACGCAGCTCCTCCTTCTTCTTGTTTAGACTCTCCATTGCCGTGTTGTACTCCTGCTGTGCTGCAGCTGCCTGTGCAAGTAAGGGTTTAATAATCTTATTTTGCTTGTAATACTCCACGACAGCCCGAATATACGTCGCCACACCGAGCAAGGCCACAGAGGTCTTTTTGATGTTTTCATTTTTAAACATGTCATTCGCCATTTTCTTCTTCACTTCTCCAATCTGTTCATTGGGCGCCGTGTCCACAATGACCGGGTACGCATTGAGCAATATATTCTTGAACTCACCCGTCAAGAGTGTGAGCTTCGCATGATCCCAGTAGGGCACGGAGACACTCCCCGTGATAGGATCCCGCACTGGCTTCGGCTTATACGACCCCCCCAACAGTGTGCAGAGCACCTCGATGACGTACTTCACACCTTGCGGGGGTGTCTTGAGGGCCTTGATCTCCTGCAGCGCCTTCGGGTCGAGGTCGAGCACGGCACGCTGAGCCTGCTCCACCAGCGGCTGGGCCTCGTCCACCTTCTTCTGCGAGGTGTCTTTGATCTCCTTCGCCGCCGCCGCTTGTTCGTTGGCCGCCACCTCGTCGACGGCAACAACGGCGCGCTGCTCCTCCGCCAGTTTACTTTCCATCTCCACCTCCTTGATGAGCTTATCCGTCTCCTCCTGCTTCTTGGCGAGCTGCGGTCGCATGCGTGCCAGCTCCTGCTGCATTACCTCCACCTGGTCCTCCGTCCTCTTGAGCTGGGTCAAACCATTCGCGTAGCGATGCATCATGGCTGTGAGCTCTGTTCGCTTCTCCGTCAGCAGGCGTGCAAACGTTGAGAGAAGATCCAAGTACGAGGTAGGCGTCACGTAGGTGTGTTGCCGCACCTCTGCCAGATATGCCTTCCCAAGATCCCGCACCTGCTGCTGAAATGCAACAAACATTTCCTCCGCGGCCTTTCGCTCGTGATCAGTGAGATCGACTTTCGAGAGAAACCGCGCGGCAACAGAGTGCAGGCCGTCCTCCGGCCACTCACAGAACCAATCGATGGTGGTGCAGTTCACCAGGGAAGGAAATTTCCGCAGCCTCTCACGCAAAACACTGCCCAGCGGTGAAAAGCAAAGGGCAATATGCATGAACTTCTTGCATCGTTCAACAAATAATGCCTGAAGTGCCTCCGCCGTGTCAGGACGACCAAGTTCCTTCCCCTTTTCACGAAGAGAAGCCACCGCATTTTCGTATGTTTCTTTATCCTGCTTTGTGTCCCAGATGCCAGGGACCTCACCCGTGTTAAGGAGCCCACAGATATCTTCCAAGAAACTCTCCGAGGCAATTTGTGTATCGGACATAACAAACACGGTTGAGTAGCCATTCATGCCAGTGCGAAGAAGAAGAACTCGTATGTCGTCAAGGAAATTACTGTGATCGTAGTCCTTTGCTTGAGTGATGGTCATATAATCGCACTCCTGCAGATACGCTGCAACCCTGGCACAACTGCGACGCCCACTGCCTCCAACACCAATTAGAAGAAGATTTCCCCCGGGCTGCCGGAGAATACGGCATATACGCGACACATGCACGAGAACATAGTTGAAGACAACTAGATCCAGGTCTCCGGAATTTGTTCCCATATTATACGTGTCCAATTTACTCTCCAATGTCTTCCGGGCATCCATCATATTGGGGAGCTCCTCATAGTATCCGTCATCATTCATGAAGGTAGAGAAAATTGTCGGATTTTCGGTGTCGTGAAGATTATCAGGTGACAGTTTAAAGTGCTTTGTGGACAACTTTCCCACCTCCTTCAGGAACCATTGTGTGTCCTTCTCATCAATGAAGCGATCTGCAAAGGCACGAGAAACCTCATGGGCCCACAGTATGCACAATTTCCGCTCATCCACAATCTTAGACGGATTTGCCATGTCTATCCCCTGAAACACTTTACTCACATCCCGGAGATTGAATGTATAGTGTGACTTCTCCGGAGACGGCTTCAAGTTCTCCACAAGGGTCTCGTAGAGATCAATGGTTGCCCCCACCAAGGCGGTGCTCATTCCACGCAGTGAAGCAGGGAAGCCTTTGCTCAGTATCCATTCCGACAGGGTACCAAATATCTTTCGTAGCGTAGACTCGTTGAAGGCAGGAATGGCAATAGAGTTGAAGTGGCGTGTGAACCGCGGCGTCACATGATTTCTCCCACCCCCCGCGGGCCCCATGGCGCACAAAAGGAGAATGTCCACCAGACGGCGGAACTCGATGCTGTCCTTTGTGTGGTTGTACCACCCCCCATGGTCAAGGAACTGGCGGAGCAGTTCGATGGGGGGCTGCGCACCGTACTCCTCCAGCTGGGGCAAGTTCGTGTCGTCGACAAAGATCATCATCTTCTTGTTGATGGGGGGCCCGTAGAAACCTTTGCGGCGCTTCTCCAAACTCCCATCTATGAGTCGCTGCAGATGCCCGGCTGTTGTCTGTGCGGAAAATTGAATCATGTTGGTGGAGTATGACTCCTCAGGAAGTCCCTTCAGCAATGCTTTCATCATTATTGTCTTTCCCGTACCCGTGTCACCCACAAGTAGCACAGGATGCATAGCACCAATCATTAACCGAGTTAGAAAGGTATATAGCGTTTGTACACTTGTGGGAACAATGATATCTTGATACTCTAACCCTTCTTCAATCACAAATTCTGGCATGTAGTCAGCCCACGGTGCAAGATGAACCCCTTCTCCGCCCTTTGTTTCCAATCGAACATCAAAGAAGGATCGTTTATTTTCAATAAGAGGAAGTGTAAATTTGTACAAACCTGATGACTGAGCTGTGGCTATTTCAGTTTGCAGTGCCATATTGAATGTATTTCGGTCCTTTGTAAAGAGACAGCCTCCGACAGACCATACAAGCGAGAACAGAAACCATCCCTCAACCTTCATGAGCAATGTTCTAGCCTCTGCACTGGGGTCAGAGACAGGAGGAGGAGCATCGTCATCGTCAGGTTCCAACTCATTCGAGAGGGAAGAGAAAAACTTAATAAAGCACGAGACGGCAACAAGAGCACCTTGTGGAATCACTGACTTCACATGTTTTCTTGCAACTTCCAGCATGGGTGGCAAAAATACATCAACAAGGGAATGTAGAGTTTTCATGATCTGCTCGTCTTCAAGGAGAATTTCTGGTAGTGTATTAAAGTATGAATCCAGTAAACAGCGCCAGCCGAGAGAGTCCGGCTCCACGTACACCATACCACATCGAGAAACAGTGGCTGGAGAAGCATATGCCAGATCCTGAACCTCAAATATAAGGTTCATCTCTTTAGACATGGGAATAATATCACCATTTTGAAGACAAAGCTTCTTATTATCATCGAGTACAGTGTTCATATTCTCAATCCACACCGCGTCGACAGGGCCATCCAGTACAAGCCATTTGCGATCTGTTGACGTGTCCTGTGCAGCACGTCTAAAGTTATATGGCAAAATACCGTCAGTCCACTCCCCTGAGGATTCTACTTTACCGTACAACTGAGGCATGGTGACAGACTTTGGATTCATCGTGATTAGACGCGTGCGTCTTTCTTTTCCAAATGCTTCCATACGACAAAGAGCCTCTGAAAGAGATTGCAAAATTTTTGTCTTGCCGCCAAATGAATAACCTACCAACATCATACCGTGGCGCACGACGATCATCTCATATGTCTGTCGGATCTTCAACTCAAAGTAGTCGGTTAGTTGCAGATTGCGCTCCTCGGTGACTTTCACAAGGGCATCGTGCATGTGCTCGTAGTCTGGCTGGGGCAGTTGCACACCAGGAAAGAGATCCGAAATGATCCCCTTGAAGAGCTCCACATCTTGCGTCAAGAACTTCGGAAGATTCACATCTTGAATGGAGCGCAACATAAGCACCATCTCATCCTCATCGGGATACGACCGCTTCAGTCTACCGGCCGCCGTCAATACTGCCTTCACCGCACGCATGCCATAATCGTAGTGGTCCTGTGATGACAGTTGTTCTGAACAAAGACGGTACGTCGCCACAATCTTTTCCGCCAGCTCCTTCCCGTGAAGGAAGCCATAAGAATACAGCTGAATTTCACCAATCATGGCGTAGTTGGGTACCATCATCGCCACAGGGCGGAAGAGAGCTTTAAGGTTGTCGGGGAGTTCGGCACGTCCCGCGTAGCCAGGGTTCATCGTAATAAAAATGGCGCATCCCGCGTCAAGACGAATCTGTGCCCCCTCAAAGATAAACTCATCGCGTTTTTGAATGATGGCCTCTTGAATGACGGCCACCTGCTGGGCAATAACGGACAGCACCTGGATCTCAATACGATTGAATTCATCAAAGCAACCCCAAGATCCGGATTGGGATAATCCCTTAAAAAGCTTTGCCATGTCTTTGGCTGTGATCTGATCAGAACAATTGTACACCACACAATATTTGCCAAGGGCCTTGGCGAGATCCTTTGTTGTTTCCGTCTTTCCAGTACCTGCAGGGCCCTCTGGAGCCCCGCCGTAATTCAAGTGCAGCGCACCAATAAGTGTGCGGTAACAACGATCCGTGAGTGGTGTAATGACAAGACGACCCGTATTTCCCAAATATTCATAACCGTATCGAAGGGATGCATTGATCTGATGTACATACAAATGATCATTCTCCCAATAATATCGGAGTTGCGCCAGCCAATCAAAACTCTTTGGAGAATCTACACCTTTTTCAGAAAGTTGCCCAATGATGTCTTTCCCATGTACTTCCACCACAACAAGTGCTTCTAGTGTGCACCTCTCCACTGCCGCAAGGTTTCGATCCCGCACCAACACAATGAGGTCGTCCAGTTGCCCAACACACTTCTCGTGATATGTAGTTAGTCCCACAGTTCCCTCAGTACTCATCGCCTCCGTGGCTTCCATCGTCCAATACAATGAACAAATGGCAATGACAACTTGGCCAGGCCATGCACGAATAAACTCTGTCCGTTTGCTGCGTGTAGCATAGTCTCCTGTGGCCTGGCGCAGTTGATCAAGAATAGTCTCCCTCATCACATTTTCAAGAGCCTGTAGCCATTGTTCAACAAGATTTTGATGATCACCAGGGTTAACTTTTCGAACAAGTTGTACCACCTCCCCTTCAGATGACTCCATTGCAAGAATATCATGGGCGTCAGCAAATTGAATACGTTTAATTCCCTCAAAACATTTACTAAGGTACGGCTGCACCAAGTATGGATCTTTGCTGTCCGACAAAATCTGAAGCAACTCCTCATTGGAAATAAAATAAAATCGTGGAAATGCCATTCTTTTGGTTTCAAGGAATTGTTGTAATTTCTTTAGGATAATGTCAAGATTGTTGTTGTTGTCGGTAAGCACTCGAAGCAGAACTTCATCTTGACAACGGGTCAAAATCTGTGGTGTCATGCGTGTCAATTCCATAATTTTGTGCCACGACTCATCGATTGCAACGAAGAGTTGTTTCTCCTTTGGGAGGCTTCGAGAAATGTCAGCAGAGGAAAAAATGGGCTCAAGATAGGCCCATGTACCTTGGCACTTAAACCATTCATCCACAGTACATTGAATCTTGTCTAGTAACTTCTCCCACTGAGAAACACGTGCCTGCAAGGCGGGCGCCTGACGAACTATTGGCTTCCCAAGCATAGACTGAGTCTTTAAAATATGTTCATCCAATGTTAGCTGCATAATGTCGTTTGCCTTTAGCTTATAAGTATCCTGATAGGGTTCCAGGTCGAAGAGGAGTTTCTTCCACTCCACCTCCATCGCCATGAGTTCGCTCTCCAGTTCATATGATTTCTGCGCCACTGTGGCAATACCCTCAATCTGCGGAAGAAAGTCCAACATTCCTAGTTTGATGAAATCATTGAAAGGTCGCCATTCATTGGAATCGGCACCTCCTGTGCCTTCGCTTTGTTTCTCCTTGGGCACACCGCATGCTTGATAAATAGCTTTCCAATGGCTTCCTTGAAGGTTACTTCGTAGTGCGTACAGAAGTGGAATGTATGGTTTAAAGGCTGCAATGTTTTCACGGATACGCTTCAAAACCTCTACAGGCTCCGCCTCCTTTATCTTCTTGGAAACAAGGGTAATCTTCTTTGACCAGTCCATCAGTTGTCTATCCACCTCTAATGGCTCCAGTGCGGAAAGGCGTGTGTTTAACCACCGTTCACTATCATTGTTAAAGAGGCTGACAACTTCCCAAAGAATATGATACGGCTCCAGTTGCACTTTTATCTCCTTTAACTGTGGCCACTTGGACTGTGGGAGACCAAAGAGTGTTTCATGGCTGTTGTAAAGCAAAACCTGCTCCTGGTGGTCCTTGATTCGTTGCTCAAGAGCCTTCGCCTGCTCGTAGTACTCATCCGCACGGGCCTCGTCACCAAAATGGGCAAAGTCATCCACAATGTTTCCCAATTGAACAATTTCGTTTGTCAGTGTTTCGCAGTTGTCTCGTAATTTTTGCATAAGAACGTTGCGGTATTCCTTGCTTCGGAAGTTGCCGTCCTCAAGCTCCTGGTGCAGATGCCTTGGCCATTCGTACGCCGTGCGGTAATCATCACATGCCGTGGAGGAGAATTCGTACTTGTACTTGAAGAGGAGATCAAACCCTTCGGTTAACGTCTCAAAGGCGGAGTTAAGCTCCTCCTGTCGTGCGGGGATCCCGTCAAGAAAGTCACGGAACTCTTGCAACTCCTCCGGTGAACGTGGCTCTACTGACATCCTTTTACTCATGGAGTTGTATTCGTTAATGATAGATGAGCATGTTTTTCTCATTCGCTCAGCCAAGGATTCCATTAAAGCATTCTGAATTTCCGTCGCCTTGAAGACCAGCGTCGTCTTTATCCCCTTGCAGTCAATAAGAAACATTTCATATTTTACATGATTTGGTGTCCTCCCCACAATGCGTTCCTTATCACGGGAGAGGCGTTCAAACATCCAGTCATACTCCATCAACGACAACTGACGGGCATTCACCTCCCGCACCAATTCTTCTGCGTCCAGTTTTACTAGGTACTCAAACGTCTGGTACATTTGTTGAAGCTGCAGGGGCGCCTCGACATTCTCAGCGAGTGCCTTCTCCACCATTGCTCGTGCCTCACACACGGCAGGGTCTGACACATCAAGTGGCTGAAGCGTCACTGGCTGTAGTGGAAGCAGTGGAAACAACTGATCACCCATTCCGTGAATCTTGTCTACATGCTCAAAGCAGCCCTCAAACACACCCTTCACTTTACGTGAGACATCCTCTAAAGACGGAGAAAAAACAACACGGCCGGAATCTTCAACAATATTTAACAGAAATAAGGGGCGCAGACCATTTGGCTTCATGGTCATCTCGACTACACGTTTTGTGTACGGCAGGTGATTGTGGAATTCCCCGAGACGCCACGCAAATGGAATTTCCTTCTCTCCTTCTTCTTGCTGTGGCGCTACTGCTGCGGTGGTACTCTTACGCTGTCTACCACGCCCACCACCGGCTGCATTACGAGTTCGCTCAGCCTCACCATCAGTCAACGCTGCGTTTTGCTTCTCCTTCCATTCTCCTTGGCGGCGCTTCCAGTGCTCTGCCTCCTCCACGTCTTCCTGGAGTTCATCCATACGGATGTCGTTCGCACTTGACTTCACACGGTAACGATGAATGAAGGCAGCAAACTCTTCTAATGAAGTAAGCAGCAACCCACGTAACTGTGAAGTCATCATAACATTAATAAAATTCACAAATCGACACATGCGGCTACCCAGGTATCTCTCAAGGTTGTCTTCGTAGAACTTGAAATGTACATCAAGATTGTTTTGAATAGTGCAGCGAACATTGATGCTCCACTCATTGCGCAGCTTCTCTGAAATACTAAAGCCACGGTGTGCTTCCAACTCTTCAAAGCTTCGTAGCTCGAGTGGAGTATCTCGATGTTCCCAATGCGTAATACACAACTTCTCGTCTTTGTACTCATTCCACTGAGTATGAATCAAATAAACCGTGTCATGCAGCAACGCCTGTGTTTGGAATAAGTTCTCTGCAATGAACTCTCGTGCTACGCGAAAATTCGGTGATGGGGTGTCAATGGTACCGCGTAGGACATGCGATGGAAGTTCACCTGCACTTGTAGACGACGGTGGTAAAAACGTTGATAACGGTGGTGGCAACCCCAACATCGCTACACGCCGTTGTTCCTCAGGATCGGCCATCTCGAGCCACTGTTGTGCGCGCTTAAGGCTGAAGTAGTAAAGCTCCTCCAGCTCCCGCGTGCACTGCTCCACAAGGTGCAATGAATCCAAAGGAAAGCGATTCGCCACCAAACCAATGATGCGGTCCATCTCATCTTGATCCATTGGGGCGAAGCCGCTGCCATCAATGGTCTGCAAGTACATTCTTTCGCGCAGTGCAGCCTCTGTCTCAGCGCGATACACCTCCGCCTGCCGTACTCGCTCCTGCCATAATGCTTCATCTTCGGAATCAAATATGATGTTAAGTCGTTTGGTCCATTTACTGGTGCCCGTAGATTCCCAAACAATCTGATAGCACCCTTTCTCATCATCGTATGCGACGACACGGCACGGCAACCACTGAACCTCATTGGTTCTTTTATCAAAGAAACGCGAGCGGGCCGGTGTGCCACCATCCTTCTTGCCCAGCATCACCCACTCTTGTGGTGTTCGTGTTTCAAAGTCTGTGTTATCAAAGTCCTCTAACTGAAAATAAGTACGAGCATTGGTAGGCGCTGTCATTGCCGTCTTTGTCATGGTCGTTGCAGAAGGGGCTACTGCCTTCGTGGGAGTGAGTGGCAATGGCTCTGGTGACGGGGGTAGAGGCGTGGCTGTGGATTCATGCGGCGTCAGTGGCGGTAATGCCGCTCGCAATGATGGCAGAGTCTTCACAAGCAACCGTGGCACCCGCACCGGCAGTGGGGCTGCAGTGGCGTCACGCTTCTTCGGCATCCGTGGCTGCCGCGCTGGTGGCGAGACACACAGTTTCCGCGACGACCGTGCGGCACGCTCCAGCATCTTTTCCTGCACGACCTGCTGGACGACAGGCTTCTCATTCTCCTCTAGTCGCCACTGTGCGAGGTAGCCACGCGCGATTGCACGTTGCTCACACAGAGTCTTATCTTTGAGCAACTCCTCTGGGACTTCAACGGCATGCAACACGGAGCGTGTTGATGCCGTTGGGGACGGATCACGTTGACTTCGTTCCATTTCCTGTTTTATTTTCTTTCTGTTGGTTGTGGTTCCCGCGATGTAGGAATCTCCTCTACTCTTGCATATGCAAATTGAAGGCGAGTGGGGGAGAGAATCCACAGTGGCAAGAAGACCAAAACAATGAAAAAGAGAGAAAGAGAAAAGAAAAAAAAACAGAATGAACAGCAAGATCAAACACAGACAAAAAAGGGGGAAAAACACAGGGGAAAGAATCTAGATGTCACTACTACCCCATCTTCGTATATTTTATTTGATCTCTATTGTTTCTCTTTGTTTTATTATGTTATCTCACAATTACTTTTTTTTTACTCACGTTTCGTCCTCTTGACAGGTCTGGCGTCCACGTCAAACTGCTGGCATGCCTCCTCCTCCTCCGTTGTCTCGCGCTTCCTCTTCGTCCTCTTCCGCGCCTCGGCGAGTTTTCTGCGCGCCCCGTTGGACTTCAGCAGGCGGAGATGTCTCCGCAGCTCACGGCGCCGCTCCCGCGCTGCCTCCCTCATCTCCAACGTCACCACTACCTGCGGCTTTTTCGCCCTCCGTCGGGCCGCGCGGGACATGACTGGCTCCCGCTTCGCCTCCACATCTACATAGATCTCCTTTGTCTCCACTGCAGACTTCCCCTCATTCGTCTCCGTCTTCGGCTCGTCGGTGCTGCGTGACATAGTGCGTCGACTTGCTCCCCTCTATCATTGAAGAATACACCAAATAGCATGAAAAGAGAAAAAGAAGAAAAAAATGAGAGTGCAGCATGAGCCGATGTACATAGACAGACACACAGACATACACATACATGGTCAAAAATATAAAGGAAGAGGAGGAAGAGGAGAGGAATTGCAAAACAGAAGCACACGCACGCACACATACAAGAGAAACAAGACTGAGTTACCCACATCGCCTTCCCTACGCTTTTCGTTGTTGGTCTCCCCACCCACATACACAAACATAGAAACATCTAACAAACTCGTGCGCGCGTGGCTCCATCGGGAGATGCTTCACTTTCTCCCCATAACTTTACAAACCGCACAGAGTTCACGTCCCACACCCGCGGAGCGTCACCGCCGTTCACAAGCAGAAGAGTTTCTCTCACAACTGGCTGCAAAAACTTTATTGCCACCCCAGGGGATCCATTGATCTCCAACAAGAAAACGTTTAACTGGTCATCGATGATAACATCATATCCAAATAGTTGGAAACACTTGTACGGGACGTCGGGCAACACCTCCAACTCGTCCTTCATCACCAGCAAGGTTCGCCGAATAATATTGGCGATCTGTGGAAGTATATGTTTCCCGAGGACATCGTCATTGTAGATCTCCTGCAGATATGCTGAGAGCTGCGGAAACCACAGCTCGTTGCTTTCCTCATACTGCCCAAACTGGGGGGATCCCTTCTGTAGGCAGTGGTTCGTCAGATGGGCCAGCGTGTTGCCAACGTCGCCAGCATCGTACAGCACACTTGAGGTGCGGCAAGAACCTTGAGAAAAGACGTAGATATCATATGGGGTTTTCAAAAATGCCCATACACGAACATCAAACTTTCTGCCTCTGTACAGCAATGGATGGTCAATGTATCGTTGTGCCACAAATATACTGCGGCTGTTCGGATTCAATCCCTTGATGAATGTCTCAATCTCCGAAACACCACGAGTCAGCAAAATGTCTTTCCCTTTGCTGCCACTACTCGGTTTTATCATCCACGTCTCCTCTGGATGCATTTCCATCCACTGCAAGAAAGCATCCCTATCATCTTGTCTTCTTCTCTGATCACCGCCAAGCACGAAGGAGCGTGGCATCCACTCCTCCTGGGTGGTATCTAAGCCCGAAAGTATCCGCGCCATCGATGCCTTGAGAGTGAGCACGTGCGAGCCGTGGAAGTAATTAATCCATCGGCAGCCACAGTACCGCGATGTCGCCGGCAACCGCTCGCACCGCAGCACGGAATACGGTATTGTGAAGCGGTCTCCCAACACGATGTCACAGCGCACTATGGCGGCCTTCGATCGTGTCTCCTTCCAACCCAACCGCCGCAACTGCACTGCCATCTCTTCATAGACGCTGAATGCAGAATCCCCCAGAAAGAAGAGGGACGAGCCATTATGATCTTGACTGTGGTGATGCTTGTCCTTTGCTTCCTCATGCTGACTCTGGGACAACTCTTCCTTCCTTTGCAGCTGCTGAACGGCGGGATCTACATTGGTGGTTGCTAGCGGCCCCTCATTCATCCTACCACACCCACACCCACCGCTACACCACCATAGACAAATAAAAACATATATGGTGAAAACAAGAGAGGCAGAGAGACCGGATAGCACAGAAAAAAGAAAAAACGATAACACGAAGAAGAAAAAATTTGGCAAAGTCCACACACATACACATACACACAGGAGCAAAAAATATAAAAAAAAGAGTAAGAGTAAGAGGCCAGATAAGAAAATTATCTTCGTGTTTTTTTTTCAACAATGGTTTTGTTTTTGTTTTTGCTTTTGCTTCTCCCTTCATCCATTTCTTTATTCATTTCTGTCTGTATGTCTTCATTCTGCGGCTCTACCCCCACCCCCTCTGGATCGCTATGAGCAAGCACTCCTTGCTGGCACACAGAAGCACATACACGCACACACACACAGCCATATCACGCCATACCGTACAGCTTCACCGTTTTGTCTATCGAGCAGCTGGCGAGGCTCCGCGCGTCCACGCCCCAGCTCACCCCGGTGACGGCCTGCGGGTGCAAGCTCAACGTCGCTAAACTCTGCGGCGCAGACGTGGCACAATCAAACAGGCGAATGCTCTTTCCAGCGACTGCGAGATACTTACCGCTGCTGTCAAAGGCAACAGTGGGGACCTCACTAGACACCGCAGCCTGGGTTGGTGATAGGGGTGCAATGGTGTGGATCGGTGCAGACATCTTTCGAAGGTCCCAAAGGAGTGTCTTTCCCCCGATGGACCCCATCGCCAATGTAAAGCAATCCGCGCTAATGGCCACACTGCAGACATTGCCCTCGCCACCATTCAATGCAACGGTGGTGTCCAGGCACATCTGATGTGTATTCCAAATGCAAAGACCCGTACCCTCTACTCCAAGTACTGCAAGCGAACCGTACGGATGAACTCCCAAACACGTAAACTCTGCAAGTTCCTCAGAAACCGCCGTAGTGGACACAATAGACTCCATGTTTTCAATGTCAGAAAGTCCAATACGAGCCGCGCTTGCAGAAAGAACCAGATGGCCAGCCATAACGCTCCCAAGACCGAGGATGGCTCCATTGTGTTGACGAATAACGCCTTGACACAACAGTGACTCCGATTCACAGCTCCACACGCGCAGTGTGGCATCATCCGACGCAGAGACAATGCGAGCAGCACTGCCCGCAGTGTATGGAACAATGTGGCGCACAGCCCTCTCGTGGCCCAAGCCAGTCGCACACGCACGGCCATTAGTTACATCGTACTGGACGATTGTGGCATCATCTAACCCAGCGAAAACACTGCTGCCCGGTGCACAGGCAACAGCCCACACACCATTCCCCGCTTCTATAGAACCATATTCAACAAAGTCCCGAATATTCTGTTCAGATGCCAACGAGGGCAAAGTCACTCGTGTCTTCCGATTTGCACGTTGTAGTGTGTCGTACTCTCTCAGATCCCTTAGCACCAACTCCGGTAGTGATGGTCCGACGTTTCTGTCGTCATCATTGGTGTTATTATTATTGTTAATATCATTATTCCTGTTACCAAACCGTGAAACGCGACCTTCTTCCCCATCTCCTCCTTCCCTACCCGCATGAGGCCCCACTTCTTCGCGGTCTCTGATGAACGTCGCAATCACACGACAAGCTGCCTCATACTGGTGAAGCGCCTGTGCCAGCTCTTGCTGCGTCTGGGCAAGTTGCTGCCGCAATGAAAACTGCTCAAGCATAATGGCGTCCCAATGGGAGTGTAGCTTCGCCAACATGCCTGGGATGGTCTCACTGCTGTGCGATCCTCCTCCTCCACCTCCTTCTGCTACTCCTGCTACCGATTTCAAAACCGTCGGTCGCACAGCAATGAGGTCATCTTTTTGCAGCGGTTCGCCGGTGGCAGGACACTTACCGTGCTCGGCGATGTACTTCTCAACCAAAGACCGCTCGTACAGACAGCCAGAGAGCCTCGACACGACCGGCTCATGGGGCACACGGTTAGACATACAGCAAAACATAGCTTCGTTCTCTATTTGGTTTTTAGTCGTTGGTGTTGTCGTTGGTTTGGTGTTTCAACGAGAAACAGAAAGAGAGAGAGTATGTGTGTGTGTGTGTGTGTGTGTGTGTTACCCATCAATAGCCATGTAAAGAAGAAAACAAAAATAAAATAAAATAATAGCAGCCAGGAGAACACAAAGAGAGACACGAAAAACTGGCACTAACAAACCCCCTAGAGAGGAATAAATACAGATATATACTAGGACAAAAGGAGAAGTACACGTTCCAAAATTTTTGTTTCTTTGTATTAATGCCGAAGGAAAATCTGGCAAAAGCAAACAATATATACAACCCAATTTAATACATCAGTTCAGCCAAGAGTGCTTCAAGGCCTGCCATGAAGATGGGCGTTTGGATGGCTCTGGGGTCATAAGGAAGAGAACAAATTCCCTAGCGGCACCACTAACGTTCTGCCACACGGAAGGTGGAAATGGAATCTTTTGAGACAATATATTCGTAAACACTTCCGTTGGTGTGCTGCCATCGAACGGAAGCATACCACTGAGGCAGGCATACGTCACGACACCGAGTGACCAAATATCACATTTCTCATCATAGCTGTAATTGGCTTCATCAGGTTTACCCTGTCGAAGCCCAATCATTGCAACCTCAGGGGCAGAGTACTGGGGCGACCCTACGCACTCATTCGTTGGACTCTTATTCGCTGTGAACCCAAAGTCGCAAATGCAGACACGTTCTGGTGGTCCCTTGCGGTCCGTAGGCGCTCGAATGAGAACATTCTCCGTCTTCAGATCGCGGTGCATCAGACCAAAGCCGTGCAGGTGCGCCAGCGCCTCGAGCAGCTGCCTCACGACGACGGCGACGGCACCCTCCCGCAGCGGGCCGCGGCGCGTGATATGGTCGAGGAGCGACCCGCCCGCAGCGTAGTCCATCACTATGTACGACCGCCCGTCCAGCGCGTAGACGCCGCGGATGCCGACGAGGCCGGGGTGGCGGCCGGCGCGGGAGACGAGGGCCGCCCCGTGGACCAGCCGCCGCACCCGCCGCTCCCCCGAGGCGGTCCGGCTCTCAACGACCTTCACCGCCAGCCGCTCGCCGGTCGCGATGTCGGTGCCGAGGTACACTCTGCTGCCTGCCGTGCGGGCAAACGGGTACCGCTCAAGCTTGTACTGATCCATGAAGACCTTTTCACACCCACAGTCAACAAAGACAAGAAGGAAAATGAATAAATAAATAAATAGGGGGGGGGGGGGTAATGACGAAAGAGCAATAACAAGAACGACAACGGGTGGAAGAAGAGAGGGCAGCACATGACAGGGAATAGACAAAATATAGAAGAGAACGCGGTTCTCCAGGATTTCCAGACACATCAAACAACCTTCACCCCACACCTCTCCTACAAAGGAAAAAAAAGGTGAGGATGGAGAGGAAGATTAGGGAGGAGAAGGAGAGAAAAATGATTTCAAGAGGCAAACAATAGCAAAAAAAAACGCAAAAAAAAAAAAACTCACAACTAAACATAAATGTACATTAATTAAGCACCGCTTGAAGACATGTCTTGCATCATTAACTTCTGATTCATATTATGTTCAAGATTTGTCATCATACCACGGAGTTTTTCAAAGGACGCATTGAATGGTTGACCACTTTGCTTAAGGCTCAATAACCATTCCTTAAAGGCATTCAATTCCCCGCGTGCGGTCTGCAGGGTGGCAAGACTTGAGACACCGAGCTCGCGCACCCTCTTCCTGGCCTCCTCCAGGTTCCTTTGCTCCTCACGTACATCTCGCAGCAGCGCTCGGCCTCCTGTACCCATTGCAAGCACTTCGCGAAGTAACTGCACCTCATCTCCAGGGGGAACGTACTGAACACGCGCTGAGGGGATTCCGTTTGTGTGTCGAAGATTCTCAATTGCTTCCCACCGCCCCACAAGAATATCCGGGGTGTCCGTGCTGGAAATAAGAGACTCCAAATTCGGCCCAGTCCGGCTAGATGTTTCCTGTTCAATCCTATCAAACATATCGAGGGCCTCGTGACAGTTTTCCGAAAATGTCTTCTCTATCAGAGGAAGACCAACACAATTGTATCCATTCTTTTCCTCCCAAATGGCCCGCTCCGCAATTAATGCTTCCACATATGAAATGGCCTTGTTAAACGCGGCATTTTGGCGGTCACGTTCCGCAACAACACTACGCATCTCCCGCTCTGTAAACTCATGTCGTTCCTTCAAGGCTTCATACATGTTACATAACGAAACGAAGAGATCCTCTCGTTGACGAACCTCCTCAAAGTGACTTTCACACATCGCCTTGCATGTCCCTGCCACAGCTTCAAGACCTTCAATGACACCATTAATAGAAGAAAGTAACGAATGCGTCGTATTCACGCCAAGTGTCAGTAAAGCGCCTTCAATTTCATCGTTGCAATAATGAAGCGTAGCACAATATCCCCGAAGCAGGCGAATGCTGTTTTGCAACTCACCTGCCAATGCAGTGGCGGTGGAGTTGCTGTAGTTTGAGACCTTTGTATGCTTTTCAATCACAGCGGAAGGAAGTTTCGGGTCACAGCCCCGCCGAACCTTATCGCTCCAAGCCGTAGAGCCCAAGGAAGACTGCATTCCTATCACTCACGAGGATATGTATGTGTATATATCTTTACGCATATAAGGATGTTTATTCTAAAAAAGAGAGGGAAAAAAGGGGAAGAAAAGAAAATGACTTCACAGTAGTTCGAACAAAGTTGTCCATCACCACCATCTCAGCGTTTTCGTGTACGTACGTGTTACATTTCCTTCTCGATTTAACCTTTAGGAGAAAAAAATAAATAGAGCAAACAAATAAACAGAAAATAAATAAAAAGTAAGGCCCAGAAACTTTTCAACACAAACCTCCGTCCACATGAAGAGTCTGGCCATTGATAAACCGACACGTGCTCACTCCAATGATGGCATCCACAACATCCTCGACAGTAGCCAGACGTCCCATTGAACAACGTTTCCGCCACATTTCGCGCTGCTCTTCCGTCAGCGTCAATCCCATCCCTTCGCCTTCAATAAGACCCGGTGCAATCACGTTAAAGCGTAAATTCTTCAGACCATATTCCCATGCCCAAGATTTGACAGCAGCACTCAAGGCTGCCTTTGATGCCGAATAAATCACTTGTCCCTCGTTACCCATGCTGCCCACTACGGAACCAATGTGAATAACACAGCCATCGGCGTTCTTTAACATTCCACCATGGCGAAGCACTGCGCGTGTAACGTGAAGTGCTCCACGGAGATTAACATCCATTACGGCATTGTAATCGTCATCTGTGCACCGCACATGCATCTTGTTTAGGGTCACACCAGCACAATTGACAAGAAGAGATACGGGGCCAAGTGTATCCACCACGGACTTCATCACGGAATCAGCGTCAGATGACACTGCGAGATCTGCCTTCAGGCATACACAGCCTGGAGGGACAAGGGCAGTGAGATCCTTTCGGGACACACACGCCAAACGCATATGATGTTCATTTACCAATCGTGAAACTAGTTCTCTCCCAATTGCAGATGAGGCCCCCATCACAACGCCTACACGTCCTTGGAGTCCCCACGGCATCTCAATAACCCCACAACCTCCCCTTTTAATGAGTGCTTTTTTTTTTTGCTTGGCTTTGCCCTCCTTATCACCTGCTTCTTTGGTTCGTGTTTTTATTTGTGCGTGGTTCTGTTCGTTTTCAGGGAGCGATACACAAACAAAAAGAGCGCTTTAAAGTCCACAAAAAATATTAACAACATATGCAACAATAATAGTAACGATAATAATGATAATAATAATAATAATAATAATAATAATAATAATTCAACGTTTTCTTCCCATTTATTATTGCAAAGTTATCATACAGCACCACTGTTTTCATTCTTTCTGGAGTTCATATCATGTATCTGAGTCGCTGGTGTATATAACACGGCGTTTGTTCAACGCCAACTTAGCCACCACCTTGCCAAGTGCACGCGGTATTGCACTTCTACCCTCTCCAATATCGGAGTCACTGCTATACAGCTGAGTCCTGCTATTGGCACCAGCCTTTTTAGGAGGGGGCGGCGGGAGTGGGAGTGATGTCTTCCTACCCGCACCGCTTGGAAAAAATGAAGGACGCATTTTTTCTGTCGAAGTGGCATCCGTCTCGGAGGATGATGTCGCTGAAGCCTTGCCCCCCCCCCGCTTAGGAAGAACAACAGGAACCTTCAGAGAAACATGCTCTTTCTCCAGAGTCTTTTTTTGTGTCGTCGCTGAAGGTGGGGGCACAGAAGCGGAGAAGGAAAAAGAGGAAGAAGAATGGGAAGCAACAATGCGTTGTCCAATATTCTCCGATGCCTCAATACAGGTGCGAGGTCCACCAACAGATGGAACCATGTCAATTTGCACTGGGCCTATGACCTCAGTTGAACTGCCATCTGATACCGAGACCCCTCCCCGTGCACTTCCTGGGGATGTCCTTGTTAAATCCTTCTTCAGTGGCGGGGAGCGAGGTCTACCTCTATCAATGGCAACTACTTTGTCGGGAGACGGAACAGCTTTCGCAGTTTCCTCCTCCGTGTTGGACGACAATGATGATGATGAGAAAACATGTTTGAATAACATCTTGGAAGGAACCTTGGCGACAACCTTCGTTGGCGGTGGTGGAGGCTTCTTTCTGTCGTCGTCAACATCAAATGATGATGATGATGATGAATTATCTGCAAACATGTTACTCTTTCGTCTCAACGCCGTTTTGGGTGGAACCACCGGTGCACGCGCATTGGATGAATCGTCAGTGGTTGAGTCCTCTGAATCACTCACAGTAAAAAACATGCTGAATTTCTTTCCAGCAGGCTTCAGCCGCGAAGTCGAGACCTGACGATAATTCGCCCCATCGGGACTGTCAGGTGCGGCAAAAAGAGTTGATATCTTTTTTTCATTGGGCTTCGGAGCCACCATTTTTGTTTCCGCGGCACTTACTGGTGCCTTCACTGCTGCTCGAGGAGGAGGAGGAGGTGCTGGTGGTGGTGCTTTTACTACTGTGTTGTTTGTCGGCCCATATTGCGTATTCGTTCTTGCTTGTTTTGTTATGGCATTAGAGGAAACATTGAAAGATAACGATTGCGACGACTTCCTGCTGACACCATCAAAATAGCCACCAAACGGATCATTAAGAAATCGCTCCGAGCCAATAAGAGCCATAAAATGTCGATTGCGGTAGCGGTCAGCAGAAAATCGAGTGTATATCTCCTCACTGTCAGTATTATTATTATTATTATTATTATTATTATTATCCAACACGTCATTATTCCTTGTGATGTCCTCCTCCTCTGATGCTGAGTCTTGCGAAAACAACGGCACTATGCGCTCCTCAAGCACGCGTACACCAAGGTCAATAGCCTCCTGGCACACGCGAGTTGTTTTTGCCTCGGGATCCTCCATTCCCCTTTTATTACTAAGAACTGACTCGTCGTGCTCTCCGCCGCGCTTTGTCCACTCAGGCATCCCTTCGTTCCTCGCAGCATCGCCACCATCGCTATTACCATCATCATCATCCACAGAGACACGATTTTGGACAAACTGTTTCTGCGAGAGGAGGAGGAAAGAATTCATGGCGTTCTGAATGCGGATGCTGGCCGCATACACGTCCTCCTCAAGACCGTCCACCTCCTCACGCACTAACGCAAAGCGGGCTGAGAATCTCGCCTGCAGGGCCATGAGTGCCTTCAGCAACAACTCGTCTGCATCCACGCCCCACCTCTCTTTCGCAGACTCCCTGAGAGCCGTGAAAAAGTCACCCAAATCAACATTCTCACTACCCTGCTCATCCATTTCTGGTTTCTAAGATACATGAATGTGCAAATATATATATATATATATATATATATATATATATATATATATATATCCTCTTCAAGAGCCAACTAAAGACGAGGCTCAAGAAATGTGATAATTAGCATATAAGCAGAAATAAAAAAAATAGCATTTAGGCATACACAATAACATTAACAATAGTGCGCTAGCATATGTCCAGGTACAATAAGATACCAACGATGATACGGGTCAACATACATATATGTGTGTGCCTTATTAATTCTTTTTTTTTTTCAAACAACTCTGAAGCAACAGTATCCCAGTAGAAACCCACATATTTCCTCTTTGTTTTAAGGAAAAATAAAAAACATACCCAAAAACAAAAAAAAGAAAAGAAAATTCCCACCACTCTTTTCGCTTTATACTCTGTAAGATCATTTCCTTTTGCTCACATGCCTGCGATACTCTCAACTCGCGGTAGCGCAATGGCCGTATCCGCCAAAGAAACATTTGCATCTTGGTCACTAATAAGTCCAAAGTGATCTGCGAGGTCTTTGGAGTCGCAACTTTCTCCCAAAATACCATCAATAACACACTGTGTCATGCGTTTCCGTTCCCTCCACAGTTCTCTGGCTCTGTTGTACCGTCGAATGAGAAGAACAACGTCCTCGTCGCGTGTTGCGTCACGTTTTCTGCTCGCCTCCCCCTTCACACTCTCCACTCGCTGCCTCAGTGTGGAGCACTCTGCAGACAGCAGCTCAATGCTGGCAGCTCTCTCAGAAGAGGAGGGTTTCTGAAGGAGGGCGTTTAGCTCCGCAGAGAGATCAGAGAGACGCTTTGTCTGTTGCTGGAGCTGCTGCATGAGATCCATTCGCACTGGATCAACGGGGCAGTCTCCGCCCTCCTTCTCTGCTGCCTCGGGAATGGCAAGAAAGTAAAACCTCGCCTTTTTGATGTCCTTGGCCTGCAGCTTCTTCTCAGTCACAAACTTCTCAAGGACATTCTGAACCAATGTCTTCCCAAACTTACTTCCAAGAGCATCTGTTAGGGACTGGACTGTTGCTGGTTCTCCCTCACATTCAAACCACTGGAGAATAGCTTCCTCGGCATCCTTCCCATCAGAATTCTTGACTGTCTTCTTCGGAGGCATTCTGCACCCTTGCTTTCTCAGGGAAAATAAAAGCAAAAAAAGAAAAAGAAAAAGAAAAGAAGTAACAATAAAAAAGAGAAAAGAAGGAAAAAATCTATTTCAGTCAAGCTTTTTTTTTTTAATATCGTATTGCTGTAATTAAGTATTTCGGAAAGAACACATACACAGACGCACATGGAATGATAATAATAATAATAATAAAAGATCCATATACAAAGCAACACAGGGAAAAGGAAACATCATGCTCCAAAAAAAAAAAGCCGATAATAAGGAGGAAAAAGTGAATAAAAAAAAAAACGGATATCAAACTCTCATTCAAAGAAACTCCTTCCACTACGAGTGAAATTTGTGGGATTAATCGTTCGAATGGTCCCCACGCGTTCCTGAAATCTGTCCAATATCATTCGCGCAGGGTCTGATAGCGTGTAAAGCGAGGCCTTGGCATTTGACTTTATGTGTTCCTTATTTGTTGAGCGGACGATAACAACATTGCGCATGTCCAGATTCCAGTTGAGCAGTACACGAGCCACTGGAAATCCCGAATGCTCCGAAATGGGTTGTAGTGTTTCATCTCGCAACAATCCCTTATAATCTGGGGGTGTAAACCTGGAGGGCATGCCCAATGGACTATAAGCAGCAGTTACAATACGGTTCTCGCCATGAAGGTTAATCAAATCTCGTTGCACCAATGCCGGGTGAAGCTCAATTTGATTTACTACGGGGGCATAAAGATTTTCATCACTCATAACTTCGTTAATATGTCTTTCATTACAGTTTGAAACCCCAATTGAGCGTACTAATTTTTTGTCAACAAGGTCACACATGGCTCTCCATGTATCTATGAGTTTAACATCATCATCAACCGCAGGAAGTCCGTTGGCATCTTTGGGGTATTTGTCATCATCTGTCTTGAACTCTGGGGAATGGCGCCATGCTATCGGCCAATGAATAAGATATAAATCGAGGTAGTCCAGACGAAGTTCCGCTAATGTCTCTCGACACGCCTCCTCCACGTGAGTTGGGTTCTGATCCGTGGGCCACAGTTTTGACGTCACAAACAAATCCTCACGCTTCACGTTACCGCCGCTTGACATTGCACGTTGCAAAGCCTCTCCAATGGCAGTCTGATTGCTGTATGCCTTGGCACAGTCAATGTGCCTAAAACCACAATTTATGGCGTAGTCAACGCTGGAACCGGCCTCACTCGGGCTCATTCGGTACGTTCCAAAGCCGCACTGGGGGATGTGGTGTCCGTTCCTCAATGGTAGCATGTGCGATACACCGAGCAAAGGTCCGCCGAGAGGCCTAAAACTCATGACATTCAAACCAGGCATTGTTAAGCCTCCCCGCACGCCCCTTTACCTCCTCTTGCTTCAGAGACTTAAGAGAGACCCCACAGTCACTACCCTACAAGAAAAAGAATGAAAGAAAGAAAAGAAAAAGTTAATGAACGATTTTTAAGAAGGCTGCTCACATGTGTTCAACACTTGCAAGGAATCTCCCCCCGCTATATGCAAGGAAAGGAACAAGAAAAAAAGCCCCACCCATCTGGAACACGTCAAACTCAACAAGAAAAAGATGGATTCAAAAAAAAATTCATAATAATAATAATAATAATAATAATAATAATAATAATATTAGGCATTTCCCTAACCAATGCAATCATATTCAGCAGAAAAGGCAAACCCTCCAACAACTTAGCATTTAGAACACACGTGGAAAGGGAATATCATTATTTTTCTTTTATTTTCTTTAAGAAAAAAAAAATAAGCATTTCTCTATTCCTTTGGGGGAAACCTTTTTCCTTCGTTGCTTTTCTTCTTCTTTTCTCCTCTTTCCATTTTCTTTTTCTTTCCTTTTTTTCCTCTCCTTTTCACAAGCTTACTGGGGTGTACAAGTGGTGGCTCCGTGATGTCCTCGAGGTACATCATCATCCTCATCATCCCCGCCAGCTGCCTGCCGACGACGCTTACTTTCCTTATCAAGGTCAATATTTGTTTCTGTCAAGTGGCATACCATGGCAGAAGGAGGTAGTGACTCTTGCGGAGGGTAATGAAGAATAGTGCGCAGCTGTTGAATTGCCCCGGGGTTCATGCTTTCTGTGGTTGGGTAGCGGACATGAAATTTAATAACAAGGTCACCACGTTCAACACCACCCGTATTGGGAATAGGCATACCCTCTCTGTTTACACACCAAAGTTTGGAGGGATCAACGACGCCAGTAGATGTAATGGAAATAAAACGGTCGTCAAGATGCTTGACATTCATTGTGAATCCGGTGAGGGCCTCCGCCAATGAAATAGTATGTTCCATGAGGAGATGATCACCTTTTCGCAAAAACACAGGATGTGGTTTTTGGTCAAAGATAATAATTATATCACCTGAGAGTCGGACACCGGGTATTTGATCACCCTCACCTCGGAAGGTCACATTGTCGCCACGATGCATACCCTTCTCAACGACAATTTCAAATACCTTCTTCTCCTTTTTAATTTGCTGACCTTTGCATGTAGTACATTTGTCCTCCTCCTTCATATCGGTACCCTTTCCATGACACTTAGGACATGCCACTTGCATTTGTTGAATGAATCCGGGTCCAAGAGAACGCGTAACAAGTTTCACACCACGGCCATCACACTCTTTGCATGTTACACTGGCATTCGGTACCTTGGAACCAGAACCATTACAATCAGGACACAAGCGATCACGTGTAATCGCCAATTTAATCGTCTTCCCCGTATAAAAGGCTTCAAGAGCCACTGGAAGCTCATGAACAATATCCTTTGGCTTGGGTTCCCCACGAGCGCGGCTTCCACCGAAGAAGTTTGCAAAGATGTCAGTGGGATCAAATCCTCCAGATTCCATGTCCACTCCCTTCTCGCCAAACTGATCGTACCGTTTGCGTTTCTCAGAGTCTGAAAGACACTCATAAGCCACAGAAACCTCCTTAAACTTCTCCTGTGAACCGGGGTCCTTGTTCTTATCAGGATGGTACTTTAGGGCGAGCTTCCTGTAGGCCCTCTTGATGTCATCGACAGAGGCATCTGGAGAGACACCCAAAGCGTCGTAAAATTTAGTCTCCTTAACCATCTCCAACTTTACTTAAGAAATGAAGGAAGAAGAAAAATGGGACGGTGGGTGAGAAGAAATGAATCTATATATGGTTTCTAAACTCTTCATTCAAGAAGAATCAGATAATATAAACATAAACATATTTATTTTATTTAAACAAACAACTCACCCTACAAGACCAATAATCCAATTATATATGTGTGTGCAATGGATGAGATTATTCACGCTTCCCATTCACTTACCCACATACACTCATACACATAGAAACGCACAAATACACAGAGAAAAAAAAAGACCTCTATACCATCGCGATTACCTCTTCATGCCAGCCTTAATCGCTCTCTAAATAACTTCATATCTTCTTCAGAAGCGCCACAGGAACGAATCACATCGAGCACTTCACTAGCAACCCTCTTTTCTGAGGGATCGAAGAAAAGAGAAATATCCTCCACACGTTTAACGGAACATAAACCCTGAACAAAGGCAATTGCAACATTCCCTGGGAGCAACTTAGCAGTAGATAATAAACCAAGTAGAATATCAGGTGTCATATTGTTTCCAAACAAAGAACGAAGAGTTGCCGGAGGAATCAAAGAGATATAATAGCAGCAAAGTTCATCATTGCCTCGGATGTCAGAAAATACCCGTTCAAACTCGGTGAATGATTTTGGCGCCTTTAGTGTCTCTTTAGAATACCTGGAGGTTGCCGCCTTAAACGTGCGTGGTACGATGTTCTCTTTTTTACGTTCATTTTCAGTTGTTTTCGATGGTGGTGTCACCTTGGACTCATTAACGTTCGGGCTCACCGGTACCTCTTTCTTCTCTTGCTTCTCTTCCCCTCCTGCTATTGAAGCCGAGACTTCATTTTGAACCGCGAAAGGCTCTTCTTCAATGACTTCCACTCTTGCGCTTATTCGTCGTTTCTGACTCAACTTTGCTTCCGCTTCTTTTGCCCTAGATTCTTGGATTTGACGCTGTGCTTCTCTAGCACGCTCAAGTTCATGCATCTCCTTTTGAAACCGTTCTTTTCTTTCAAGTTCAAGCATCTCCGCATTGTTCTTCCCGGCATTTGTGGATATCGTTCTTTCTTTGCTGTTTTCTTCTTTTCCTCCATTAACATACTCCTCCTCATCCTCATCATCAACTTCGGCAATAATAACTTTCTTTTTGCTCACGACAGGGGCAGCATTTCTCTCCCGCTCAAACTTCAACATCTCGGTTATTGTTTTCATTTCGCTAGTGGCACTAGCATCATTTGGTGAGAGTGCAAGAACAGCCTCCAGATCAGTTCGTGCCTCTTTCAATTTACCAAGCTGCTTTCGGGCCATGGCCCGACGAAAATACCCTTTTGAATAACTACGATTCAGTCGAACACATACGGAAGCGTCGCGCTCTGCATCCTCCCACCGTTCCAATTTCAAGTAGCACAACGCCCGATTTCCATATAGCACATGCGCCATAGCTCCTTCAGGATCTAGATCAATCCCAGTGCCATAAGCTGTTATAGCCTCTTTAAACTTGCTGGCTTGGAAAAGGGTGTTACCTTCCTCTTTCGCATTTTTCACGGGATCTTCTCTAGAATTCTTCCCATTGGCTTTTAGAATAGCCTCCTTCAGAGAAGGCACCGTTCCTCTTACAGGTGGAATCATGTCTGCGTTCATAGAATACGCCTTTCGCTTTTTGTTTGCTTCTTCTTGTCGGGCAACCTCTTCTTGCCAGCTATTTAACTCCTTCAACTCATCCTTCAGATCCTCTGCTTGTTGCCTAATAGCGCTAGCGTAATCCATGGTTCAAATCCCAGTTCTCTTGTTTATCCCAACCTACCTTTTATACAAGTTTGATAAGACAAGAATAAAGAAAAGGGAAACGGAAAAAAAAAAGCGATAAGAAGACAAAATTAAATAAACCACGACAATATATTTTCTTCTTGTTGGTATATATATTCTAAAGGATTATCAAGCATATTTGGACGGAGAACTCTATTTCCCCAATCAGAAGCAAAGACGTCATTACAAGGTACATCAAGTGCATCTCTTTAGGCGGTTGTCCAAGCATAGTTGAACAGAATATTTATTATTCCAAAAGCCGGCACAAATGTTAAAAGTGGGACCCTTACAAAGTCATATGAAAGACCAGCCTCTCCAAATCTTGCGGTAGCAATAAAAAAAATCGCACAATGAAGGTATCCCATGTACTCTATGCTACTCATCCAAGGGGCAAGAGAAATAGCTAAAATCCACAACACTAGCATTGATCTCCCTGTCTTTGTGTGCTTAAATCCAAACGTCTGTGACAAAGTGTCCGCCGCCATGAATGTTGACAGAAGAGTGCCTATGGCACCAATGAGAAAAAACATTCCACTAACTGCAATTTACCCTAAATGAAACCATATATGTAGGCAAAACAACAGAAACAGAAAAAAAAAAGGTTTCGTGAAGAAGAATAGAGGTGTATATTCTAATCTTCATTTATAAAATAACCTCTGTCTCTCAAACTCATTAAAAAATTTGAGGTGACTCTGCGCTGGTAAAACCAAAAGACAATTTTTTTTTTTTAACCGACAAAACAGAGTCAAACATCATCATTTTTCACAACCTTGGCTCATCAAGGTCAGAATTAACTCTGCTACAACAGCTTTAGAGCCTTTTCATGATCCTCTCTTCTCCATGTTTGGTCTCGATCAAAAGCGTCTCGAAGTATATTTACTACAGCTACAAATGCCTTTCTTCGCCGAATTTCATCCTCATCTTTCGCATCCTGTTCTGCCCTAACACAATCTGCATATAAACGCAAGTAGTGTAATTGTTCACCCTGCATACGCATTTGAAAAGCTGTGGCAACAGTAAACAAGCATACCCAAACACAAAAGGAAACTTTGCGACATTTTCTCTTATACTCAATATCTACCTCCCTAAGCAAGTATGGTGCCAATTGAGGATCTCGCCGAGCGTACAAATCCAAGTGCTTCATAAACATAGAACCCTTCGTCTTATGCTCTAGGACATTGTAACGCCTTGAGCATTGCAAAGCACTCCTATCGATAAGACTATAGGAACGCAATCCTATTCTATTCATCCTATACTTTTATTTTGAATTCACTATGTATATATCCCGAAAAAAAAAAAACGAATAATAATAATAATAATAATAATCAAACACAGAAAACATATAAAGGTATTCTTTAAGAAAAAACAAAAAAAGACAAAAAAAAAAAGCAGAGGCATATGCATGTTTTGTTTTCTTTTTCTTACTTATTCATTCGATGTTCATACTCAATTTCATGCATAAGAATTTTTTTCTTATTTATTTACTTAGAACCTTTATTGCCAGCTATTCACGGGGCCGTTTTAAGGGCCTACTCGTATTATTATTCGCATTAGAAGAAGACCGCAGTCTGTCAAGACGTTGGGAAAGAACCTCCTTGGTCGCAAGAGATCTCGGTTTGGTGGCATTACGGTAACGAACAGCCGCAGCGAGAAGTTTTTTTTCGAGGGATTCCCCCATCGCTTTTGACAATGCTGCCATATAGAGTGGATTTCCGGCAATAGTTGCAAGCAGTCGTAATTGAGAAGATTTTCGGGAGGTTAACCTCTCATCAAAATCTTCCTTTGATTCAAAGATTGCCTTAACCAATAATACCCCATCATCCACATCGGGGGATCGTGACAAAAGATGAACCAGTATTTTCGCATAGTCGTCGGTCTTTGAGCGAGAAAAAATATCAGGCCATACCGACAAAAGCTTCACCATGTCCCGTACAACAGCAATACTCCCATATGAAGCCAATAGTAAGGTAATCTGTTTCCATGGCCGAACAGAAGAATTTATTTTGTACAAGTCAGAAAGTGCGTTAAATACAAATCCAGAACATAAATCTGTCAGCTCTTTATCCCTTGCGGTTGCGTCAGAAAGCACAAATTCACAGAAACGAATTACTATATTTTTTTGAGATGGTAACAAAGAAACTCCACAGAATGCTTTTTGCGCCTTGGTGTTAGAGCAAATTGATATGGCGAATTCCTTGTCAAGGATAATCAAACGAGCTGTGGCCAAGAAAAACACTGGTGAACCCAAAAGAGAAGATTGGTCCAGAGATTTCAAAGTCTTGATTAGCTTCATGCGGCATTCTTCAGTGGAATCTTCTCGATAAATAATCCGCTCAAAAAGAATTCCCAAAGGGCCAGCACATGTGTCCATAGGTGTGCTCTCATAGGTAAGGATCTTTTCACATGATTCCATCACTACTTTTGTGACACTGTTAACAGTGGTGACAGTACCATATTTTACAAGGGCAGTCAAAATTGAAATACCAATAGGATGCTCAATCATCTGTAACATGAATGGCTCCACTGCACTTAACAAGATTTTTTGGTGCTTTCTTGTGTTTGCCTTTGACAAGACATCTTCGACACTCTTTGCCGATTCAGGAGAAAATAGGCAATCATTAGAAGTCTGTATGGTGTCTGCCCATTTTGATGGTTCCGTGGTGAGGACCGTCATACCTCACCGTAAAAAAAAAAAATCTTTAATTATTTATCAAAATGCAAAGGAAAAAAGAGAGGGAGAATGAATGAAAATGAAGGAAAAAAATTCTTTATTTAATAATAATAATATGTATGACTTTGTTTATGGTGATAACGGAATAAAACCGAGAAAGAAAATGTCAATAAAAGAAAAAAAGGCACCAAGAGGGTAAGACATCGACAACTACTTTTTGCATTTTTTGAAATTAACTCCGCATACCATAAATGCGATAACCAGACCCACAAGACCCAGCACAAGAAGGAGAGCGACAGCAAACTTAATATTCCTCAGGAGCATTTTCCTCTTTAGTGCCCGGGTGTTTGAATGGAACCCTTGTGCCTCATCCCTCAGCTGCTCAGTTTTATCACATAAGTTTTCAATACGTTCTCCTCGATCAATCAACCTGTCAAGATTCTCTAAAATAACCTGTTTTGTATTATCAAGTTGGTCATTTATTTTCCCTATTTTATCCGCTTGGGGGTTTTCATTGAACATACGTGTTGTGGTAGAAAGAGTAGCATGGAACTTGCCGCAAACGGAAGGCGTAATGTCAGATGACCTGGGATACCTATTCACGCCACCCGCAAACTGACTTTTAAAGGAGTCGCGAACTTGTATCAAAAAACCAAATACAGTGCGATTTTGATATTGACTGCCCGAAACGCAACAATATACAAGCTCATTCTCAACAAGAAAATGATATACATACAATTCATATTGGTAACTTGCTTTCGTGTCGTGACGCGGCAGGCGTTCCAGCATCTTATCAATCACCAGTCTCATTGTTTGGGTCACATGATCTTCTGCAACAATAATCCGTTGGAACGCAACAAATGATGATACAATGGTCATGATGCAACTTGGCCTCACTCAATTCGAAAAAAAAAAGCCTAGCAAATTTATCAAAGAGGAAATTAGTTTCTCAAAGGAATACACAAAGGAAAGAATAAAAAAAAAATTATCAACACATATTCTTCTCTCCCTCAGGTGAAATTCAAAAGAAGATCCATATGATATATTGCTTATCGACTGTAATAGGAGGAAAAAAAAACACCTCTTGATACTCATGCGAAAGGGCAAATATTTAGCAGATCTTCATAACAATGAGGAAACACCACAGTAATCCCTTCGCTACTGGATAGAAATCAAACAATTTATGCAAAACATCAAAATTAACTCAAGACCAATAATTTAAGAAAAAAAAAACAGGACATCCCCCTGGCGAGGCCGGCCACCCCTACGTGGTGCCAGAGGCTAGTGCCCACTACGAGGGGAAGCCGGGAGCCTGCGACCGTGCCTTGGGTGCGGTTAAAGGCTCTTGGCGTCGGCAGGCAGGTCTGGGGTAGCGCTGTGTTTGGGAGGCCTGGAACACAACGAAGGTTAGAACTGCTCCACAGCTACACGTCCCTGCGCGTAGCGCCATCACTCGCACTGAGGGTTCATTTTTGGAAGCTTCACCGCACAGTTGGAGATGTGGAACTGAATCCGGGACCAATACTGCAAGGAACCCAGCTGAAATTTAGGTGGGCTCACGCAGGCGAAAAGGATCCCGTCGGAGAAGCCCCTTTAAACGCTGCTCGGTGATGTGGTTCGACATCATCGTATAAGAAGGATAGGATGAACAATAACAACCTTTATGGTTTGGTGGCGCTACAGGCGTAGCGGCAGAATGGGTACGTTTGAAAAAAAAAAAGAAAATAGAAGCGATGCTGCGACCAGGAGGGCAATACGCTGACGCGAGATGCGGCGCACATTTCCTTGGACACGTGGACCGTAGCTTGCACATACCGTATGCTAGCTACCACGGCTGGACCGATCCCCACTAGCAAATCGGCGCGGATAAGAATCGACAAACCGCCACCGCGCAAGGAGCGAGCAATTCAATGTTGATAACCAAGGACGGCAAACTACTTACATCAAGCTCAGGCATTTTTTCTCACTGATAAGACAGAAGGCCATATTCTCATCGTGAAGAAGCTTGCGTAGAGCCAATTGCCTGGCTTGGGTCAACCCGACTGGATTCCATTGCATTTCGCGCATCGTTGGGCCCGGATTGCCCCCACACCTCCACTCAACGGTAACACTCTGCGGGTGATGCTGCCGACGACACGTTTGCACGTGCCCCTGGGCTGGCGAGGATAAAACTTTGTCCAAGCTAGACGCGGTTGGTCCTGGTGTTTTGTAATGCCGTAGCCATAGCGCGCCTGCTCCCTACCTCTGTCGAAGTGGAGTGCGAGCATTTGGCTTCATCCGAATAAACGGGGCACTGGACCTTAACACAACGAAGAAGTTGCCGGGGCCACCAAGACCCCAAGGTCATCTTATTCTCTGCCTTCGTGGTTTATTTTCCACCCGGTTCTCCTATGATGAAATATATTTTGATGCCCGGAACGGATTCTTCTTTTACGTTTTTGACGATGCTCCCAAATCTGGAACCACCAATTTTGCCCTCCGTGCACCTCCGGAGATTCTCTTGCTTTACTAATGCAATTTCACCCCAGCGACCGGCCGTTGCACACGCCAATCGGTCTTTTTCCGTTTGCATTTCCGTCATGATCGCATCTGATTCGTGACGCTCCATCGGGCGTGCTTATTTAATTGGAACTTCCGCACTAAATTTTGACAATCCCATTATGTAAGTGCCCGGCGCCCCCCATGGCAGCGTAGGGGTGATCGCAGGGTTCGTGCATATTGTAAGGCACTGCTTCCCTTTAAGCGAAGGCTCTCTACAGACAATACGGCTATTGCCGCGTCTGGTTCTGGGTAATGTCTTTTCGCAAACCTCATGAACCTTTGCAAAATAGAGGTCCTTTGCTCCTATGCCGTTTTGCTCCACATTCTCAGAGCTTTTTTGTTGGCTTCGGATGCCTGCACCACGATCGCTTGGGTGCACGTCAGGGCCCGAATAATATTTATTCAATGCTTTCCAGCTGATTTTTGTCTTAATTATTTGGTTCGCCTGACCATTCCTATATGAAGCGTTTTTTTTTTTGATCGATTTTTGGCTTGCGGACGTTCTGGTCCGCGTTTTATACTCTGCATATCTTCTTTTGTTTGAAGCGTTTTGTTTTTTGACAATAAACCTTTTCCGCGTTTCAGTGTTTTTTGAGCGGAGGCCTTCTGAGAATTTTTTCCTTTCTTTCCTTTCCCTCCTTCTTCAACTGGGATGATTCGCATAGAAGCAGCTTGCGTAATGTCCCCTTCTTCTGCCTTACATCTCATTTTCCTTAAAGAGCTGTAGGCTTTCTAGCCTCGATAAACATGGTAAGAAAAAAAAGCATATATAATAAATTTACCATCAATTATACGAAGACAACATATCGTACGACATCATTCTCTGCCATGAAGCGGCTGGACTAACTGCATGTTCCTGTTGAGAAGAATGTCTGACCTCGGAAGGTGGCATGAAGCACCCACTCCTCCTGACATTCGAGTCCTCCTTGGAACCATTGCGCGCCCTTATTGCTACAGACCCACCCCCAGCTATTGAAGCACTCCGCGTTAGACCGCTTGCGACACATGATTCTGTCACTGAAAATATGTGTGCCATGCTCCCTTACAGTGCTACTCCGTGGAAACCCGGTTGGGTTTATCGTTTCCCCTGCTCGTTCCTGGACGCCCTGTAATGAAGCAGCGGGTGTCGAGGCTGCGAAGGCACGTTCGATCCCCTAAGGCAACATACCGGTATGGCACAAAGACTTTCGCACCACACTCAAGCGGTTATACTGGGATGGGTTTGAAGATGAAGAAATTGACACGAGGTTCCCTCGTACGTCAAACGTTGTGGCTGCAAGAACTCCTTCCCTGTCGGAGCAAAATGCCCCATGATTTGGCCCGCGGTTCTGCGCACAAGCCCGCTGCGACATGCACCCCTTTTTTTGAGGCTCGCGGTCGTCCTGTTAATTATGTGCCGCCCCCGCTGCCGCTAGCGCCGTCCGATGAATGGTACGGGCAGCATGCCGCACCTCCCGTCCAAGTTCTTCTAACCCCTTCACCGATCACGTTCCGCACGCTCCATCCTGACGTTCCCCTAATGTGGCTTGGCCTTCGCGCCGGTCAGATTAATGAGAAACCACGCCAGGAATGCCAACCGGGGAATTACAGTTGAAGAATCCCCAATGGCATGCGGATTGTGGTCTGGCACCACTGTTTTCACCAGCACTGCGTCACGAGCTGGCCACTACCGCAAATGCACCGAGTACCAGCGCATCATGCACCCGCCAAGCGAACCTACACAAGCTGCTCCTTCCACGCCCCAAGAGTCCCGGGCTGATTCCCAGAAGACTTTCGCACATGCTGTGGGAATGCCTTTGCTTGAGAGCACTGGGCGTGTCCACCTTTGGAGCGTCTCCAGTCAAAATGACTACAACACTTGACACACAGCGCATGACCAAGTTCTTGCGGACGGCCAAGGGAAGATTACCACGTGGATGCTGTCTCTTTAAAAAAAAAGAAAACACCAATCTCGACGCAACATAACAAAACATTTTAATTTTTCTTTTTTTGTAATTAAATCTTTGCGTTCAAAATGCCACGAAATAAGGATTTTTTGACGACCTTTTAAGAAGAGAAAGGGGCACTGAGTATGGAATGAAGGACGTTAGAAGAATGATAATCCGATTTAAACTTTATCAACAGCAGTGCGCACAGATAGGAATAGAGGGTCAAATTTTTAGAGTTTATCAGGCAGATCAAAAAAAGCAACGAGAAATGCAGGAGGAACTACAACAACACACCGCTGCTATTAAGGAGTGGAATACTCGATCAATGTAGTTAGCCACTTAGATTTAACAACAAAACCCACAAAAAATGACAGAGGTACCGAACATGCCGGGGAAACCGCCAATAGGGAATACGGTTGAATATTTGCTTCCTTAAGCGATATGTTGTGGAAAAAACCAAGTAAGGGAACAGACATCAGAAGATAAACGACAGAAATATTATACAAAATCGAGTGGGGACAAAACCAACAAGGAAGGACCGTGTTAAACCTAAAGAAAAAATGCGAATATTTAGTAGAGTCCTTGGATTTTATACCGAGTTATTCCCCAAGCCACCCGTGAGCAGCGTTATGCGAAACATGCCCCACACATATTCATCCGGACGTGAATTACAAGACGGTGTACGGAACTTTGTTAAATGGATAAATTCCATTAAAAGTAAAGGAATATAGACCGAGAGCGTGCGGATGAGGAAGGGGCTGTATGAGACACTGGGGGCTTTACAAAAACTGTGAAGCCACCACGGCGCGGATAGAAGATATTCCCCATTCAACCAAAGAGCCGGAGGAATCTCATGATCCCTTGGGGAGGGATCCATAAAAAGGGAATAAAATTAAAGGAAGAAAGCACAATCACCAAGCAATGTCTGTTGCTTCCGCTGCGGGCGAATTGGGCATTGTATGCCGATCTGCGGGGTCGATTTGGAAAAAGAGCGGAAGGGTGAAACCAAAAAAAAATATATAACCTCAACAAATTCCGTCAAACAAGCACGATAAATACCAAAGATGAGGGTTGGATATAGTAATCGCAAGTCTGCCAAGTGCGTGGGGCCACGTGGCGATGGAACTGGCTTTGGTGACTGCCAGTTGTGGGTCAGAGATCGCCCAATTACAACTGAAAACCTTCACATCCCACTACCCCTGCC
>JAWVMQ010000149.1:0-173485 GCA_036321185.1 Trypanosoma lewisi | reverse complement strand
AGTTAAAAGTCCTCCCGCCACGGCCCGGGCAATCAGTTGAGGGGCGTCATGGGGGTGCAGGGGGTGTGTGCAACATTCCGGGCGTGCCCTCCACAGCCGCGGAGAGTAGGGGGCATGGCCGGCTCGACCGCCCGCGAGGCAGGCGGAAAATCGAGGGAAACAGGGGCAATGCGGACACCGGCGGCGAAGGAGAACGAAAGAAATAATAATGCAAGCGGCCGAACAACCGAACAGCAACAAACAAAAGAGAAAAGATGGCCTGGGGAGGGGCACGGCACCCCGGGTTGATCGCCGTGCCGACGGGGCCCGTGGCTGCCTAGCTTCGCAAGCCGGACGGGATGTGGTGCATTCGGCCGCGTGTGGTCGTACCCGGCGCAGTGGTTTCCGATGGCGAAGAGAGCGAAAAGCACACGCAGACACAAAAAAGAGAGCGCGCTGGCCCCGCGACGCGGCCGACAAAGCGGCGCACGTTGCACCCAGTCGCCGGAGGGGGGGCGGCGCGGTGCGAAAGCAAAAAGGACTCGAATAGCAGCAGCGCGGCCGCAGCAGGCGCACTAGAAAATACCAGACGGGGCCGAAGAGACAACCAGGGACAGCAGTGTGAGCAAGAAGAGGGGCCAGGGTCGGGCCCACGACCGGCAACGGAGGTACAAAAAAAAAATAAAAAAAAAGAAGAGCGAAGCTCCGAGGACCTTCCTCCCAAAATTTGCCAGAACCAACCGGTGTTAGCGGGGGATCCGGAAGCTTCTCATACCAATATAGTACAGAAACTGTATCAATAATAGCGTTAGTTAAAAGTCCTCCCGCCACGGCCCGGGCAATCAGTTGAGGGGCGTCATGGGGGTGCAGGGGGTGTGTGCAACATTCCGGGCGTGCCCTCCACAGCCGCGGAGAGTAGGGGGCATGGCCGGCTCGACCGCCCGCGAGGCAGGCGGAAAATCGAGGGAAACAGGGGCAATGCGGACACCGGCGGCGAAGGAGAACGAAAGAAATAATAATGCAAGCGGCCGAACAACCGAACAGCAACAAACAAAAGAGAAAAGATGGCCTGGGGAGGGGCACGGCACCCCGGGTTGATCGCCGTGCCGACGGGGCCCGTGGCTGCCTAGCTTCGCAAGCCGGACGGGATGTGGTGCATTCGGCCGCGTGTGGTCGTACCCGGCGCAGTGGTTTCCGATGGCGAAGAGAGCGAAAAGCACACGCAGACACAAAAAAGAGAGCGCGCTGGCCCCGCGACGCGGCCGACAAAGCGGCGCACGTTGCACCCAGTCGCCGGAGGGGGGGCGGCGCGGTGCGAAAGCAAAAAGGACTCGAATAGCAGCAGCGCGGCCGCAGCAGGCGCACTAGAAAATACCAGACGGGGCCGAAGAGACAACCAGGGACAGCAGTGTGAGCAAGAAGAGGGGCCAGGGTCGGGCCCACGACCGGCAACGGAGGTACAAAAAAAAAATAAAAAAAAAGAAGAGCGAAGGTCCGAGGACCTTCCTCCCAAAATTTGCCAGAACCAACCGGTGTTAGCGGGGGATCCGGAAGCTTCTCATACCAATATAGTACAGAAACTGTATCAATAATAGCGTTAGTTAAAAGTCCTCCCGCCACGGCCCGGGCAATCAGTTGAGGGGCGTCATGGGGGTGCAGGGGGTGTGTGCAACATTCCGGGCGTGCCCTCCACAGCCGCGGAGAGTAGGGGGCATGGCCGGCTCGACCGCCCGCGAGGCAGGCGGAAAATCGAGGGAAACAGGGGCAATGCGGACACCGGCGGCGAAGGAGAACGAAAGAAATAATAATGCAAGCGGCCGAACAACCGAACAGCAACAAACAAAAGAGAAAAGATGGCCTGGGGAGGGGCACGGCACCCCGGGTTGATCGCCGTGCCGACGGGGCCCGTGGCTGCCTAGCTTCGCAAGCCGGACGGGATGTGGTGCATTCGGCCGCGTGTGGTCGTACCCGGCGCAGTGGTTTCCGATGGCGAAGAGAGCGAAAAGCACACGCAGACACAAAAAAGAGAGCGCGCTGGCCCCGCGACGCGGCCGACAAAGCGGCGCACGTTGCACCCAGTCGCCGGAGGGGGGGCGGCGCGGTGCGAAAGCAAAAAGGACTCGAATAGCAGCAGCGCGGCCGCAGCAGGCGCACTAGAAAATACCAGACGGGGCCGAAGAGACAACCAGGGACAGCAGTGTGAGCAAGAAGAGGGGCCAGGGTCGGGCCCACGACCGGCAACGGAGGTACAAAAAAAAAATAAAAAAAAAGAAGAGCGAAGGTCCGAGGACCTTCCTCCCAAAATTTGCCAGAACCAACCGGTGTTAGCGGGGGATCCGGAAGCTTCTCATACCAATATAGTACAGAAACTGTATCAATAATAGCGTTAGTTAAAAGTCCTCCCGCCACGGCCCGGGCAATCAGTTGAGGGGCGTCATGGGGGTGCAGGGGGTGTGTGCAACATTCCGGGCGTGCCCTCCACAGCCGCGGAGAGTAGGGGGCATGGCCGGCTCGACCGCCCGCGAGGCAGGCGGAAAATCGAGGGAAACAGGGGCAATGCGGACACCGGCGGCGAAGGAGAACGAAAGAAATAATAATGCAAGCGGCCGAACAACCGAACAGCAACAAACAAAAGAGAAAAGATGGCCTGGGGAGGGGCACGGCACCCCGGGTTGATCGCCGTGCCGACGGGGCCCGTGGCTGCCTAGCTTCGCAAGCCGGACGGGATGTGGTGCATTCGGCCGCGTGTGGTCGTACCCGGCGCAGTGGTTTCCGATGGCGAAGAGAGCGAAAAGCACACGCAGACACAAAAAAGAGAGCGCGCTGGCCCCGCGACGCGGCCGACAAAGCGGCGCACGTTGCACCCAGTCGCCGGAGGGGGGGCGGCGCGGTGCGAAAGCAAAAAGGACTCGAATAGCAGCAGCGCGGCCGCAGCAGGCGCACTAGAAAATACCAGACGGGGCCGAAGAGACAACCAGGGACAGCAGTGTGAGCAAGAAGAGGGGCCAGGGTCGGGCCCACGACCGGCAACGGAGGTACAAAAAAAAAATAAAAAAAAAGAAGAGCGAAGGTCCGAGGACCTTCCTCCCAAAATTTGCCAGAACCAACCGGTGTTAGCGGGGGATCCGGAAGCTTCTCATACCAATATAGTACAGAAACTGTATCAATAATAGCGTTAGTTAAAAGTCCTCCCGCCACGGCCCGGGCAATCAGTTGAGGGGCGTCATGGGGGTGCAGGGGGTGTGTGCAACATTCCGGGCGTGCCCTCCACAGCCGCGGAGAGTAGGGGGCATGGCCGGCTCGACCGCCCGCGAGGCAGGCGGAAAATCGAGGGAAACAGGGGCAATGCGGACACCGGCGGCGAAGGAGAACGAAAGAAATAATAATGCAAGCGGCCGAACAACCGAACAGCAACAAACAAAAGAGAAAAGATGGCCTGGGGAGGGGCACGGCACCCCGGGTTGATCGCCGTGCCGACGGGGCCCGTGGCTGCCTAGCTTCGCAAGCCGGACGGGATGTGGTGCATTCGGCCGCGTGTGGTCGTACCCGGCGCAGTGGTTTCCGATGGCGAAGAGAGCGAAAAGCACACGCAGACACAAAAAAGAGAGCGCGCTGGCCCCGCGACGCGGCCGACAAAGCGGCGCACGTTGCACCCAGTCGCCGGAGGGGGGGCGGCGCGGTGCGAAAGCAAAAAGGACTCGAATAGCAGCAGCGCGGCCGCAGCAGGCGCACTAGAAAATACCAGACGGGGCCGAAGAGACAACCAGGGACAGCAGTGTGAGCAAGAAGAGGGGCCAGGGTCGGGCCCACGACCGGCAACGGAGGTACAAAAAAAAATAAAAAAAAAGAAGAGCGAAGGTCCGAGGACCTTCCTCCCAAAATTTGCCAGAACCAACCGGTGTTAGCGGGGGATCCGGAAGCTTCTCATACCAATATAGTACAGAAACTGTATCAATAATAGCGTTAGTTAAAAGTCCTCCCGCCACGGCCCGGGCAATCAGTTGAGGGGCGTCATGGGGGTGCAGGGGGTGTGTGCAACATTCCGGGCGTGCCCTCCACAGCCGCGGAGAGTAGGGGGCATGGCCGGCTCGACCGCCCGCGAGGCAGGCGGAAAATCGAGGGAAACAGGGGCAATGCGGACACCGGCGGCGAAGGAGAACGAAAGAAATAATAATGCAAGCGGCCGAACAACCGAACAGCAACAAACAAAAGAGAAAAGATGGCCTGGGGAGGGGCACGGCACCCCGGGTTGATCGCCGTGCCGACGGGGCCCGTGGCTGCCTAGCTTCGCAAGCCGGACGGGATGTGGTGCATTCGGCCGCGTGTGGTCGTACCCGGCGCAGTGGTTTCCGATGGCGAAGAGAGCGAAAAGCACACGCAGACACAAAAAAGAGAGCGCGCTGGCCCCGCGACGCGGCCGACAAAGCGGCGCACGTTGCACCCAGTCGCCGGAGGGGGGGCGGCGCGGTGCGAAAGCAAAAAGGACTCGAATAGCAGCAGCGCGGCCGCAGCAGGCGCACTAGAAAATACCAGACGGGGCCGAAGAGACAACCAGGGACAGCAGTGTGAGCAAGAAGAGGGGCCAGGGTCGGGCCCACGACCGGCAACGGAGGTACAAAAAAAAAATAAAAAAAAAGAAGAGCGAAGGTCCGAGGACCTTCCTCCCAAAATTTGCCAGAACCAACCGGTGTTAGCGGGGGATCCGGAAGCTTCTCATACCAATATAGTACAGAAACTGTATCAATAATAGCGTTAGTTAAAAGTCCTCCCGCCACGGCCCGGGCAATCAGTTGAGGGGCGTCATGGGGGTGCAGGGGGTGTGTGCAACATTCCGGGCGTGCCCTCCACAGCCGCGGAGAGTAGGGGGCATGGCCGGCTCGACCGCCCGCGAGGCAGGCGGAAAATCGAGGGAAACAGGGGCAATGCGGACACCGGCGGCGAAGGAGAACGAAAGAAATAATAATGCAAGCGGCCGAACAACCGAACAGCAACAAACAAAAGAGAAAAGATGGCCTGGGGAGGGGCACGGCACCCCGGGTTGATCGCCGTGCCGACGGGGCCCGTGGCTGCCTAGCTTCGCAAGCCGGACGGGATGTGGTGCATTCGGCCGCGTGTGGTCGTACCCGGCGCAGTGGTTTCCGATGGCGAAGAGAGCGAAAAGCACACGCAGACACAAAAAAGAGAGCGCGCTGGCCCCGCGACGCGGCCGACAAAGCGGCGCACGTTGCACCCAGTCGCCGGAGGGGGGGCGGCGCGGTGCGAAAGCAAAAAGGACTCGAATAGCAGCAGCGCGGCCGCAGCAGGCGCACTAGAAAATACCAGACGGGGCCGAAGAGACAACCAGGGACAGCAGTGTGAGCAAGAAGAGGGGCCAGGGTCGGGCCCACGACCGGCAACGGAGGTACAAAAAAAAAATAAAAAAAAAGAAGAGCGAAGGTCCGAGGACCTTCCTCCCAAAATTTGCCAGAACCAACCGGTGTTAGCGGGGGATCCGGAAGCTTCTCATACCAATATAGTACAGAAACTGTATCAATAATAGCGTTAGTTAAAAGTCCTCCCGCCACGGCCCGGGCAATCAGTTGAGGGGCGTCATGGGGGTGCAGGGGGTGTGTGCAACATTCCGGGCGTGCCCTCCACAGCCGCGGAGAGTAGGGGGCATGGCCGGCTCGACCGCCCGCGAGGCAGGCGGAAAATCGAGGGAAACAGGGGCAATGCGGACACCGGCGGCGAAGGAGAACGAAAGAAATAATAATGCAAGCGGCCGAACAACCGAACAGCAACAAACAAAAGAGAAAAGATGGCCTGGGGAGGGGCACGGCACCCCGGGTTGATCGCCGTGCCGACGGGGCCCGTGGCTGCCTAGCTTCGCAAGCCGGACGGGATGTGGTGCATTCGGCCGCGTGTGGTCGTACCCGGCGCAGTGGTTTCCGATGGCGAAGAGAGCGAAAAGCACACGCAGACACAAAAAAGAGAGCGCGCTGGCCCCGCGACGCGGCCGACAAAGCGGCGCACGTTGCACCCAGTCGCCGGAGGGGGGGCGGCGCGGTGCGAAAGCAAAAAGGACTCGAATAGCAGCAGCGCGGCCGCAGCAGGCGCACTAGAAAATACCAGACGGGGCCGAAGAGACAACCAGGGACAGCAGTGTGAGCAAGAAGAGGGGCCAGGGTCGGGCCCACGACCGGCAACGGAGGTACAAAAAAAAAATAAAAAAAAAGAAGAGCGAAGCTCCGAGGACCTTCCTCCCAAAATTTGCCAGAACCAACCGGTGTTAGCGGGGGATCCGGAAGCTTCTCATACCAATATAGTACAGAAACTGTATCAATAATAGCGTTAGTTAAAAGTCCTCCCGCCACGGCCCGGGCAATCAGTTGAGGGGCGTCATGGGGGTGCAGGGGGTGTGTGCAACATTCCGGGCGTGCCCTCCACAGCCGCGGAGAGTAGGGGGCATGGCCGGCTCGACCGCCCGCGAGGCAGGCGGAAAATCGAGGGAAACAGGGGCAATGCGGACACCGGCGGCGAAGGAGAACGAAAGAAATAATAATGCAAGCGGCCGAACAACCGAACAGCAACAAACAAAAGAGAAAAGATGGCCTGGGGAGGGGCACGGCACCCCGGGTTGATCGCCGTGCCGACGGGGCCCGTGGCTGCTTTTCTTTTTTTTTGTTTTCAAACGTACCCATGCTGCCGCTATGCATGTTGCGGCACCAAACCATAAGGTTGTTTTTCTTCATCCTATCCTTCCATACGATGATTTCGAACCATATCTCCGAGCAGCTTTAAAGGGGCTCAGACTCCGTTGGTTCCGTGATCTTCGGAGGAACGACTGCGCTTCCTCAGTGAACGACCATTCATCTTCGCCGCCCCTAACCAGCGAGGACGAGGGGGAGACGTTGAAACTATAACATACGGAGAGGGGGTGTTCGAAACCAATAAACTAGAATCCATTAAACCAGAAAACAATAAACTACGGCTTCGATCATCCTCCAGGGGCGGTGCCTCAGACTCTGTTACGGGAAGTGTAGGGCAGGGGTTGTCGAGCTGGAATAGCTCGCACAGCATCTTTGCGAGTTCCCTGCTAAAGAATACCGCTGGCTTTTCCAGCGAGGGTATGCCGTGTTTGGTTCGAATTGCTGCGAGGCCAGGGCACAGCAGAAGGTGAGCCGGGGTTTCCTCGCATACATGAGACTTAATCCAGGACTGGTGGTTCTTCTTCATCTCATGCAGTTCGTGTTTCTTCCATAGATGGACACGAAGTGTGTCTTCTGTGGCGAAAGTCGCGGGGCAGAGGGGGCATTTGAGTGTCTTTGTCACTATGGCGATTGTCTTCTCCTTTTGTTCGCCTTCAAACTCCACACCAACCCCGTGGGTTGGGTGTTGCCTTTGCGCGTGGTAGGTAGGCCCAGTGCGACTTGCATACGTCCCGTCGCATGCGTCAAATCTAAATCTATGGGTATTCGCATCGGTGTGTGGTGGCTGGGGCGCATCGTCATTGTGTTTTGCCTTTTTATGCGCCCGCAGTGCGTCTTGGCTGAAGAACTGCAGTTCACATTCGCCGCATGGCCATATGCTTTGCTCTGGTTGTAAGCGTCTTCTCTTTGGTGGTGCAGAGCGGGGCTCAATTTCAGGCAGTTGCTCATTGGGGTGAGCTCCGCGTATGTGTCCGTTGGGCCGGGTATGCGCACATGATTTATCACGGAAGGGGCGCCTTTTCGCCTGCGTGAGCCCCCCCAAATTCCACTGGGCTCCCCGCAGGATCGGTCCCGGATTCAGTTCTACATCACCGCAAAGTTGGAGAAGCTTCCAAAAGTGAATCCTCAGTGCGAGTGATGGCGCTACACGCAGGGACGTGTAGCCGTGGAGCAGTTCTAACCTTCGTTTTGTTTCAGGCCTCCCAAACATAGCGCTACCCCAGGCACGCCTGCCGACGCCAAGAGCCATTAACCGCACCCTAGGCACGGTCGCGGGCTCCTGGCTTCCCCTCGTAGTGGGCACTGGCCCCCGGCACCACGTAGAGGTGGCCGGCTTCGCCAGGGAGAGAAACCGGAAAAACCCACAATGATTGCGTTGCCCACACCCAGGGCAACACCCCACGACGCGGTTAGAGAGAAAAAGCTGAAAACAAATAAAAAGTAGAAAAGCTTTAATGATCCACCTTGCAGCCTCAGCAAAAGATAAAAAGGCAGGATCGCCAAGATTACTTCAAATCATTCGCGTCACAGAGTAGCAGCGGGCATCACAAAAACAAATAAATTGAATGCTCCACGCTTTTTAAAAAAAATTGTGTGCCTCATTATCGCTCCATTTGGCGGGTCTTGCCCAACGTGTTGGGCAAGGAAACAACGGCCCGGTGAACCCAGAGGGACGGCGAGGAAGAACCAACTTCAAAAGAAAGGAAAGGAGGCGTAGCGTATGGGGAAAACATATTCCACGGCGTTCAAGTGTTATGGGCTTTATCATGGCGCTTCTGTTTTTTTGTATCTCTGACGCCTTTTGTGCGCACGAGGCCCATATGTCCGATTGGGGCGACAACGCGGAAAGAGCGTCATTAAGAACAAGTGAATAAAGGAAGGGAAAAGAATCGTGATTGTGGAGAAGGGAATGGGTCTCTCCGATTCTGGGCCTGCATGGTTTTACCACATCCAAAAAATCAAGGAGAAAAATAAAGCAACAGCAAAGACTATTATCATAATAATGAAAGAGTTGTATCCAAGTTTTTATCCCATCCACCCGTTTCGTGTTGAGGATCCAGAAAGGAATTGTAACAGCATTGGGAAGAGAGCCCTGCAAGGAGAGGCCTTCAGCAAACGTTGGGGAGTGGAAGCCCAAAAAGAGACTTGATAGAAAGAAAGAAGGGGTTGGAGGAATTAGTAAAGATGACGCTGCCCCCAGCTGCAGGTGTTTGTCCTTCCCTATTCTTTTTATCACACCGTGCGAGGCTTCGTTGTTGTTGGGGGAGAGGAAGGGGGAGGAGGCAGCAACAATTCTGATACTCCTCCCATTTGGAAAGCGTCCAACGAAATATTTTCCGTGTATTTCCCTTTATGCATACAGCAGTACAATCCACATCAATTATGTGTAGTCAACTACAGGTATCTCTTTGTTTTACCCTCACATGCATAGTCCTTCTTTTCTGTAGAAACGACAACAAACAACAACGAGGAAAGAAGAGGAACAAGTGAAAGAGCTAATAATGGAACTGAGAATGGACAAAGAATAATGGTTTATGTGTACATATTTGAGAGCAGAAGGTGAAAAAAAAGAAAGATAAGCTAACACAACCATTCGCACAGACACCCACACAGATTGTGTGGGATCAGGGAGGAAATATATTGACAGAATGCGTATATTTCTCATCTAGGAGGAATAGAAGGAAAGACCCATAATAAGAAAATTTCATTTCTTTTTCATTTCGTACATATATATATATGTCTTCTCAATTAGTTATTCACCTCACTGTCTTCTTTTCCATCCATCCATACTCAGTCATTTCTACATTGTTTACATGTGCACAGTACACACACACACACGCACAGAGAGAGAAAGAGAGAAATAACTATATGCATTTTTGATTTCTCTGCCGCCAAGAAAAAAAACAACAACAGAAAGCAGTACCAGCAGATAACACCAACAAAAGAGAAGAGAATAGTGGTACGAGCAGTAATAAGTTGAAAGAAGAAGAATGAGATGATTTCACATGTGATGTGTCGGGGGAATTAAGAGGATGTGGTGGTGATGGTAGTGAGTAATGGACCACACGGTACAGCAATAATACATCACATCACATCTCCTTTCCGGGGTTTAAAAATTCTTTTCATTTATTCTTTTCGTTTATATTCTATTTTTGGCGTTGTTTAAAAATCCATATTTTTTAAAATTACGCAGCATCTACAAAATTCATTTATTCTTCTCTCTCTCTCCTATCCAGACACGCCACGTGCATCACTGCTTCCCTCATTTCTTTACTTATTCTTCCTCTTCCTCTTCTTCTTCAATTCTACAACGTACGAATACCACTCGGGTTTGCTGCAGACGTTGTTGTTGTTGTTGTCTGCATCATGAAACGATCGTAAAAGTCGTCCTCATCGTCATCATCCGAGTCCCCATTGATCGCCCTGCCGTCCACACCGGTCCCTGCAGCTCCCGCGGCCACGGCCACCTGTTTGTCTCCAAGCTTCGTCATGATGTAGACATGATAATGCCCCGTCGGCTTTGCTGTGGAGTCAAACATGGGTTTTTCAATGGTCTTGTACTCCACATCAAAGAACAGCTTGCGGCGGCGGAAGTGGTCTATGCGGGTTTCAGGCGAGCCGTACGAGACAGACAGAAAACGACCTCCTTTCTTCAACAAGCGTGATAAATTCTTTGTGAGTGTATACACATTATGGAAGGAGTTGTGACCTCCAAGTATGGCGTCAATAAGTCCCTTTTCAATGATAAAATCAAAAAGATAATCATTTGGACACAACAGACTCATGAGTTTCTCGGGTGGGGTGTTCACAAGATCGCAGCAGACCCATTGCATCTCACTCATAGCCTTACACCGCCGCTCCATCTGCCCAATGACGGTTTGTGATACATCAACGTTGGTAATTTTACGTAAGTTTAGCTCTTCATATAAACACAGTGAGAGACGACTGTTACCACAGCCAACAACGAGAACACGGACTTGCTCCGGCGGCTGCAGCAGAGGGCGCAGGATAGGCTCGAGGTTGTCGAAAGTGACATACCAATCGTACGTTGTATCATTGCTGCGGTATCGCTCCTCCCAGTAATCAGGATCAGCGTACTTCGACATGGTGATTACGTATGTATGTATATATGTATTTTTTTTTTATTCAGAAAATATGCTTCACCACAAAGACGACAGCTATTGCAAAGAAAGCAAAAGCAAACAAAAAAGAACAACAAGTGAGTATTCATGTCATACATACTAGAGAAAAGGAGGCCTGGGGTTACCAGATAATAATAATTACTCACTGAGAAAACATAGAGGTATTACTACAACAACAACGTGTAGTAAAAACAGAGAGTATATATAAATAAATATATGAAGAAAGTGATTTTCATTTTTTTCTTCTCTATAACGATTTCCTCCACTTCCTGCCCCCTTTTTTTCTGTATCATTGGTTTTCTATTGGTACACCCTCCTCTCCCTCGCTTCCCACAGTTCTTTCCTCTCTCTCTCTCTCTCTCCCGCTCTCTTTTTTTTGTTTTGTTATTACAACCAACTGCTGTCAATATGTGATGGTGACAGACCACTACTATTGTCAGCAGTAAGAGTGATGTATGGATATAGAAATGCATGCATATTTATGTGTGTCTGCCTTTGTCTCTATTAAAATTATCGTTCATTCATTTGCAGCATTTTATAATATACATACCCATATACAGGGAATGTCATTAAAATTTTTTTCTTTAAAAAACATTTTCCTCATGCCTACACATATATATTTTCTCTCTCTTCTTCTTTCTTAGCAATGTCACACATCTCTCCATCACACATGTAAACAAACATAATTCACAACAGAACCAAACGGAAGAAGAACGGGAAAGAGAGGGGAGATAATCAAACAAAACAAATACAGAAGCAAAACAAAAAAACATATATGCGATTACGTACCTACACTCACTCCCACGTACACAATGGAGTAAAGGAGAAGGTATTCAATCATACAAGGTGGGTATTTAATGCGTAAGGAAAGAGATAATTCTGTTTTTTTTCCTTTCCTTCCTTTTCTCTTTCTCTCTCTCTCTCTGCATGTCTATGTGTCTCCCTCTCTGTAAATAAATAAGCATATTTGAATATGTTTCTTTATATATAAAAAAATCTGCAAGAAAAAAAAATAACACGGTACAGTATATATATATATATATATATATATATATATATATTTACGTGTCCATTATTTTTCCCTTGTCACACAATTCTCTCACAAAGTAATCGATAACGGAACAGATGAGGGGTAAAAGAAAAAAAAAAGAAAATATAAATAAATTTGGAACTAGTGTGTATAGTATCACACAACAACAGGTCGTGATGCGAGCAGGAGAGGTTCTGCCGCAGGCAACAGACCCAACTCAACACCCCCCATACTCGACGTTTGGCACGCAGAGACAAGTTGTTTCGAAGCGAGTACGAGAACACTCACAAACGCACGGGCCGCCTCACGGCGATGCATGCCACGGCAAATGTCATGCAACAGGCATTGGTCGCGAGGGGCCGCTGCGTCTTTTCGTGACTTCTTCGTTGGCTGCCTCTCTTTATTGGGCGCTGCCAGCTCATCACGAATACGCTTCAATGTCGCCATCACCACCGCTGAAAGACCCCCACGGTTGTTGTTGTTCTCATCGCTTTCATTCTTGTCATCACGCCCGCGCTTACGACCATTATTCATTGCCATGTTGTTTGTTGCCCCTTCCTCATTCAAAGGCGCTGCGAAAATCGCATCCTCCTCCTCCATTCCACCCGCCGGAATGTTTTCATCAAAATTCTGCTGCTGCCCTTGTTGCTGGTGGAGTGGCGGCATGGCGGCGGCCTCAGCCTGTTCCACAAACGGGCTCAGCAGTCGTGTAAACATTGCACGCAGTGACGGGTTCGGCTGCCATGAGAGCGGCGCCGCATCCACGAGAGCCCACATGTCGCTCTTGTTTGTTTCCGGTGCGAGCGCGGCGCGGTCGCGTGTTTCCTGCAGGTCGTACGGACCCCGGCGGGGAACCGCGTCGACGATGTCGCTGCGATCATCCATCCACCGCTGCACCGTCTCGGCCGACACAGTCGTCGCAGCAATGTCGAGCACATTAACAACTCGCGACTTGCGGGCGGTTGATTGCGGCAATAATATCTGCTGCTGCAGCATGTCAGGAACTGCAAAAGGATCTTCATTCCCCGCAGTCGGTATCATAAAATCCGGCAAAAGAGCGTGATCCTCCGGTAGCGGGACACCAATGTCAAGTTCCTCGCCGGGCACTGGAAATCCAACGAGGTCGCCACCACCGAGGACGTTTCCTCCCGCTGTCATCCCAATCAGACCACTGCTACGTGCCTTTTCAATGCTTGGGTTGCTTGACTTTTTGCTACTGCTGCTGCCACTGACGCGGTCTTCAAATGCGACCAAGTCTGCACGGAGTCTTGCAATTTCATCATAGTCTTGCTGCGTGTTGTGTAACTCCTCCACTGCCTGAGAGGTCGGCTCCACCGCGTACCACGCAGATGCCAACAGCGCAGAAGCATCATTGCTGGTAATATTCCCACTGCTGCTGATGCCTGGTGTGCTCTTTAATTGTTTTGAACCCTGCAGCAAATCCGCAATGTCGTCAAACCGGGCTTCCAACGCCTCTGCATCCGTCTTCGCCGTTGTCACCGCCTCAGACGCAGCAGTGCTGCTCCAGTCAAAGGTCACTGCCTCAATGTCACCATTGCCACTTACCAGCACCCCGTCCAACATCGCCAAGGGGCCATTTCCCTCGGGCTCATTGCCACCATTTTTATTCATGGCAGATGCGGAAGAGGCGGACTTCATCGGAAGCGGTGCAATCCGCAGGATGAGAGTTGCATCTGTCGCATCCTTCAGAAGATGTTTCACCTTCAGTGCATAGATGCGCACCACACCAACGAGGAGTTCACCGCTTGTGCGTAGGGCAATGGGCACAGCCGGCTGCACAATGTCCACAACGGACTGACGAAGATCCACAACACGCACCTCATTACGCGTCAAGCGACGGTCCCAATGAGCCGCAAGCCAAATTTTCGCAAGAGGCCCCTTCTTCGTCAAGACATATGTTGAGAAGAACATGATTAAATATTAATAATAGCTTCCAGTTCCCCCCTATTTTTATTTTCTTCTGTTCTATAATAATAATGGGGTGGTGGAAATGGGGGTTTAATATTTATGAGGTAATTTCTATGTATGTATGTATGCAACGGATTATGTGTTTTTCTGTTTTGCTTTCTTTCCTTTCTTCCCTTGCAGAATTCTTTGATCACTGTTTCTCTCTGATATTCTTTTTCTTCAAATTGATTAATTTCTTTACTCTTCGCTGAACGAGCGAATTCTCTTTATCTTCAGAAAAGGAAAAAAAGAAGACAGAACAGAATACCAATGGAAGCAAAGAAATAAAACAGTAAAAAAGAACAGGACATATAGGGATCCAATAACATTATCAATCAAAATTTCATCTCTTTCCATATATATATGCGCATTATATACGTACGAAGTACAGAGGCATATACATAGTTCCAAATAACATTTCAATCCTCCTTTTATCTATCTGCCCATCCACATCTATAGATACGAATACACATACACGCACACAGAGGCAGACAAACAGAGAAATGAATATATTTACATACGAGCAGAGGGACTGAAACGTGTGAGTAGAGGTTGAGGGATCAAAAGTAATAAAAAAAACATAAACAAAAACAAAAACAACAAATGAAAAGTTTTTCTTACGAGGTTTGAATGAAGATACACATACAGTTGCTTTGTTCTTTTTTTTTTCGTTTTTCTTTTCTTTTCTCCCATCATCCCTCTCCCTTCTATTGTTTGCACCGCAAATAAGCGACATTCTAGAACCAATGCATTCTTCCAACAACCCATTTTCATTTCTTTTTTCCTTTTGTTGTTTCCTTCCCTCACATCCTCTCAGCAAATCTTTTCCCTTTTCCTTCCTTCTTTTCTTCTGTTTCCTCTTCGGGGAGGCCATTTTACTCAGCCTCGCCGGCGTCATCCTCCTCCTCATCACTACCCGCTTCTTCAGCACGTCTCAGCGCCGCGCGGGCATCGTACAACGGCTGCAGCTCCGGCCGTGGCTCCGGTGCGGGCGGCAGCGGTGTTGGTGGTCTTTGCTTAGGCGCCGTTGCAAGTGGAAGTTCACTCGCCTCCCGCCGCTGTATCACAAGAGTTGCCGCGATGACTGTGAGGGCCTCTGTAGAGAGACACGGGACCTGTGTGAGCGGGACGGCAACGTAACTACAGCCCTCCGTGTCCGCGGTCACTTCCTCTACAACCGGTTCCACGTGATGTTCTTTTCCCTTTTGCTTTTTATTTTCTTGTCCTTCTTCTTTTTGTGGTGGAACCTTTGAGGCCACCTGGAGTTTTTCACTTAGTTTCACATAGGCATCTGGGTGCCATACCTGTACATACATGAGCACATCTTCCGCCGCATTACCCAACATGGGGTTACTGTGAATGGCAGGGAGGAGTTGTTTGGTTGTCGTCTCTCGGTTAAGTGACACACGTAATGTAGGTTGAATGGCACGTGCGAAGGGGCCATCAATTTCTCCATCGTCTGAGACCTGCACAGTTGGCAAACGAAGCTGCATATGATTTGGACCCGCACATGGCATTTGCGCAGAGCGCTCCAACACAACCATCGGCTGACGTTTCATTTCTGTATCACCAGGCTGCTCCACGATAAGAATTAGGCGTGTGGTCTTTTGCTTCAATATAATCGTCTCATCTCCGGTTGTTGACAATCGCAGTCGTTTATTCTCAGCGTCGTGCAAAACAGGACGCAGTCGAACTTCTACAACGAGGTTTGAATCATTGGGGTCATACTTCACGGAGCAGATCTCAATGGACACGACCACCACACCAAATTTACCATTCTCACTCACGGAGGCAAGGGACTTGATCCAGTTCTGCACTGGAGGGAAGTTCACAGCCTTGACAAGATCTACCATCGTTCCGCCGTTGCACTCCATTGCAAATGTCACAGGCACACGTTTTGGTTCCTCTTGATTCGGGGCAAATACTTCTAAACGCGGTGGAACACGTGTTGTGCCGTGTAATACACCTGGATGCCAATTACCGTTGAGATAGAATCCCTCTTGCTGAAAGGCGCTCTGTGGGCTTGGTCCAAGACGATGCAGGAAGACACCAGCACCAACGGGTACATCCTTTGAAAAGTTTCCGACATACCGAGTGGTGCCAGACGCTAACCGCCATTCTCCAGAGACAAATTCATTATCCACAAAACTGCCATGAAAGGAGGATCCATCGGTAAATCGGTAGACACCATAGCCCTGTTTCTTACTATACTCCCAAGCACCATCGTAGCTGCTACCATCAGCGTATACATAATGTCCATTCCCATGTTTCTTGTCACGTGACCACCCGCCCAGGTAACGCGAGCCATCAGGGTAAACGATGCGGCCATAACCGTGCCGTACACCACGGTGCCAGCGTCCCACATACATGACACCTTGTGCTGACCACCAGTACAGACCCATTCCATGACGCTGATTGCCCTCATATTCTCCTGTATAGGCATCACCATTTGGGAACAACGCCTGCCCAAGGCCTTGTTTTGTACCATCACGCAAGCGAGCTCCAAGGTACACACCGAGTTCTCCAATCTGCTTCACAATTCCAACACCACGATCACCCCATTCATCATGGTACTCATCCAGAGCCTCATACACGAGCTCTTCTGGTAACGGTTCCTTTTCCTCATCTTCTTCCTCTTCATTCTCTTCCTCTTCCTCCTCTTCTTCGTCGTTACCATCAGCAGCCTCCTTCTCCCGCTTTGCTTTGGCGGCAAGACGCTCAGCGCGCTTCTTATCCCGTTCCTGCTGCTTTGCCTGCAGCTCTGCCGCGGTGGGCAACTCCGGCCTCATCTCCTCCCACTTTGCATACACAGCCATTTCCGTAGATTCCGCCGGGAACCCAAAAGCCCCGCGCTTTGCCCGCTTCACAAGATATTCTACCAACGTGAAGTGTTGCTGTCGTGCCGCCCACTGCAGAAGCGTTTGCTGCGTCACCGGGTCCCGTTCTTGCAGAGTTTGCTCAAGCTCCTCTTCTTCCTCAATGTCATTGAGGAAGCGCAGCAGCCTGTTGAGTTTTGGTGCCTTTTTTTTGCGGATAACCTCATCGTCTTCCTCATCGCTTTCTTCTTCTCTGTCCCCTTTCCCCCTGGCGGAGCCGTCATCACGGACGTACTCGGGGTGCACAAACTGCCAAATTTGCGGAAGCTCCATTGTCAGTTCCTCATCCTGTTCTCCATCAGACATTTTTTTTATTTTTTTTTATTTGGTTTCAACGTCCGCCAAAATCACTTTTCTCTTGGCGTTTTCTACTTCTGTCCCTTTACTCTCTCTGTCCACCTTCTTTTTCTTTCCCTCTTGCATGAATGTATGTTTCCAGTTTGTTTTTTACAGTGCGTGAAGATAGGTGAGATGTCAAGAGTGAGAGAATAAATAAAAAGGGAAGAAGGAAATACAATCATACATAAAGAACGCGGTGTCTGCAGTAATTGGTATGGTGACGACGTCTATATTAATTGTTTCATCTTTTTTTAAATTTACTTTATTTGAGCGCAGAGAGATGCATATATATGTATTTTTTTCCCACTCCCAGTCATATGCATGTACAAATAATCACATTGAAAGACGTCAGTTAATCCTCACCATTTTATATCTATCAGTGAAAAAAAAAAAAACAAGAAAGAATTACTACGAGACTCACAATAACATACACCCCCCCAAAAAAAAGACACATAAACAAAAGCAAACAAGCAAATAAATAAAATGCGTGTGAATTATCCCTTCTACCCATGTCATATTTTCAGATCCCAATACATACATACAGAATGTAGATAAAGAGGAATGGATAGAAATAAATACAGTTATTTATGCTACCCGCCCCCTTTTTTTTTGCTTAGTGTGCCGGCAAAGAAAAAAAAATACGCACATACAGATAAAGTATGTAAATGTATGTATTGAAGTAGTTTTGTTATTGCTTATATCCATGCATGCACGTATTCATGTATCAATGATCTCGCTCTTGGGCTCTACTCGTCTGGTCCGGGGTTAACTGGTAATTGACGGGAGAAGTGTAGCCGTTCACGCCGATCAACGTCGTAATCGAAGTGTTCAATCGGGATGCTCTTCGAGTACCCCATTGACTTTGCGTCTTTGCCCAATTCCCGAAGCTCAAACGAGATAACATCATGCACATCCAGATGCAAGTCCGTGTTTTCGAGGGAATTCATCTCCATTAATAGCTTCACGAAGGATTTTTCAGTTTGAGGAGGTGAGTTTTTGTCTGCTTTCATACCTTTCCATATTGCCTTCATATTCTTTTGTGCACCTGTACTCGCGGACACTCCAAAATGATAATTCAGTGGTAGATCTATATTATCGATCTCCCCACAGAGCGTATCAACATACATCTTCTCAATATGCTGGACATTTCCTCCCACCTGATGTCGTCCTTGAGCGGTGTCATGCGATGCCACTGACACAAGACGACGACGGCTGACGTCTTCACGTGTAACCATAACAGTAAGCCGGCGGCGGTGATATCGTACGATGAGCTCTACTGGGTCTTCAGGGGTGCTTTGCAGAAGTGCCTCCCCTCCTTTATTTACACGATGCTGCTGCTGTTGCTGCTGCGTCGTGTTGTTTAACATCCAGAGCGCACGTTCCGTTGGTGTTTGGCGGAAGTCATACCGACACTTCAGTCGCACCGGTGCCGCACGAAAATCAGGCTGTTTTGAGTTAAAGTTGTTGACCTGTGGCTTTTCATCACCAGGCTCTTTTGCTGGGAGATTCAACAAGAGCATGATGTGAGGATCATGTAATTCGTGCGGGTGCTTACCGGCCTTATTATTATTATTATTATTTTCCTCCTCATTGTGACCGACGGAGTCAAGCAGAATGCCGAATCCTTTGAATTCTGAGAACTTGAGACCAAAGATGCGTGGCTCGTAGTTACTGTCATCCGTTGAAGTACCCCGCTTGAAGACACGGCGGTACATTGCTTCACGTTCCTGTTGCTTCATCAGACGTGCCACCCGCCGCTTCTCACGCATCGTCTCATTTATTTCCTCATCTTCGTCTTCATCCTCATCCTCATCCTCATCCTCATCATTGTCATTTAAAAGAAGATCCGCAATGCGTGATGGGTCCTTGCGCAGTTTCTCGTCCGCCGCATCAGGGTCGATTGCCTTGCTGTACTTTGGCACGTGCTGGTGGTCGTCCCCGAGCGGCTGCTCAAGATACCACAGCGCCATTCCCTCCCCGCCTTGATACGAACTGACATCATTCTTATTTTCTTTACCAATGTTCGCACGTGCAATCGGAAGCGGCGCACGAATGGAGAAACGCAGTCGAGCCTCCCACGATGGATGATCACACGGCGCCGTGTTGAAGGCAAAGCCGTGATCGCCGGGATTGTTACTTGTGAGTCGAATAAATTTTTCATTTGCCACAGCCGAGCCGCCAATCATAAAGTGTGGCACTCCCTCGTCCCACCAGTCCGTGACGATAGGGGCAGCAAAGGAGTGTTCATGTAGGAGTGGACCGCGTATGACACCCGCTGGAAGATCCTGCTGTTCTTGTTTTCCTTCACGATTCATGCCCACTGCAGTTACGCACTGCGGGGTTTGTAATAGTGACAGTAAGAAAATGAAGAACATCAATAACGGTAGTAGTCGGGTACAAGATGAAGGAAAAGAATTTACATGACGATAGGGTGTGATCCTCTTTTGTAGGGTCATAGGATGTGTGGCCATCGTGTAATGTCCTCTAAAACGACTATGCGTCCGGTGGCCACGTTTACCAGTTTTTCTCCTATCCTTTGATTTTTATGGGACAAAAAACAAAAACAAAAACACAAATAGATGAGTATAACCTCTTTCACTTCCTTTCTTTAGCCTTTTCTCCTTAAATTGATTTGCATTCCTAACCACGTAACCAACCAAGAAGAAGAGGAAGGAAATGATGGAGTGTATAGATAGACCAAGCGTAGAGACAAGGTGAGTCATACATACATACGAAGAAAGACACAGTTTTTTTTTTTTCACGTATTTATTTTTCATTCAAAGACGAGTATATGAAGTCTAAACAAAGAACAAAAGAAACAGACAAGCAAACAGAAGACGATTACAAAAAAATCTTACACGTCATGAGTTCACATTAGTAACAAAAAATGTCTTCCCATTTATTTTTATTTTTTACTCTGTGTTCAGGGAAACTTCCTCATAGCGGTGTGGACTCTCAAGATATTCCCGTGAACGCATTTCAATTACGCGAGAGATACAGCGCTCCATCTGAAACGCGGCCTCACTGGTGTCAATCAATCTTTTACCCGACTCACGCTCAAACTCTGTGAGTTGATCCAGCTGAGCGTTGCCAGAGCCACTGCTTCCCTCATCGAGGCGTCGTTGAGCCGCGTCGTATTCTTCTTTGCTTTGCTGTAGTTCCAACGGCGAAACTTGGGCGTAAATGACTACTTTACATCGGAATTCATATAAGGCGTCAATTAGCAGGAGGAACCGAGTTTTTATATCGCTATTCTCATATGGGAAGCGTGGGACGCCTTCAATGAAGACAGTATGAAATGTTCTTGCGATAATACCATAGTCCGCACTGGAGGTTGACTCATTGCATATTTCAGAAAAATGAAATCGGCACACACCACCACATGCTTTATGCACTTTAACATCGCGACCAAATACACGAAGGACTCGCATCCTTGGAGGCATTCCTTTACATAGCTCTAGGAAAAGTTGGTTAAACCGCTCATCATTTTCGTGGTTCATGGGAGAAAGATACGTCTTTGCATCATGCCCAGTCAGACGGTGATCTGTTCCACTGCGCATGTCGTACACAATATTCTGTTTCTTTACTAATTCAATGAAGGGAAGAAAACTTTCCCGATTAAGACCGCCAAGGTATAACGCATCCGGTGGACGGTTCGATGTAAATATAACGACAAGGCCCATCTTATAGAAGGCATTAAAGAGACGACGCAAAATCATCGCATGGGCAATATCCGAAACGGCAACTTCATCAAAACACAAGAGTTCTACATGACTAATGAGTCTTTGCGCCGTTTCATCAAAAAGATCCACGGAAGCCTCCGCTGTACGCCGGGGTTGTATTTTATCATCTCCTTTCTTAACGTACTGAATATCATGGGATGTCCGCTGCACATCCAACATAAACTGATGGAAGTGCACCCGTTTCTTTTTGATGCCCGTGGGAGCATTATGATAGAGAAGGTCCATCAACATTGTCTTACCGCAACCAACTCCACCATGTACATACAGCCCCTTTACGTGAGAAAGTGGGTGGTAGGTGGGGTTGATATTATTATCATTTTCAATTTCTTTTAAAGCTCGCTGCACTTTATCTTCTTGCTCCCGACGACGAAAAAAAGAAGGCACGACACCAAGTCTATTCGGAGGCCGTAATTCCACACGACGCGGCTTTGAATGGCCAGGACTATTAAGATAACGCACAAGATCATCATAGAGACGGTCAAAAACAGGTAATGCAGTCACCTGTTGTGGATCACTTAATATATTTCCTTGACTTACAAGTCGATCATATGCCACAGAAGGTTTACAATTGCAGCGCCAGAGACCGGATACACATCGTAACATCTCTTCCTCCTTTTCCTCTTTTTACTGTTTTTCTTTGCTATACTTTTTTCCTTTGTTTTTTTTACAGAGGGATATAGACTGAGTTTGTTCACAATTCGCCTCCTATCCACTTTCCCCTAAATGCTATATATATATATATATATATATATATGTATTTGTGTTGGTTTCTATGTATTTTTACTTATTATTATTATTGTTATTATTTCTTAATAGAAACTAACTTATCTTACACACAGAAAAACACAGCAAGCTTCTGATTCACACAGTACAAAAAAAAAAAAAGGTTTCAAGAAGCACAACCAAGTGGAAAAAGGCATGCGCAGTCCGGGAATCGAACCCGGGCCTCCCGCGTGGCAGGCGAGAATTCTACCACTAGACCAACTGCGCTTGTGGTGGGCACGCCTCACATCCAAATAATAATAGTAATATTATTAAGAGAGCACTGCGAGCAGAAGACGATAAGAAATGGAAAAAAAAGAAGTGAGAAAATAAACAAATAAATCTGAAGACAAGAATCATATTATTATTATTAAATTTTTTTTCACAGGTACATCCACCCCTCACCGAGACGCAGAACAAAATCCACCAAAACCCGAAGGAGATCAATGGCGGTTCCTTTATCAATTTCTCTACCGTCATCCCGCACGGTGTGCCACGAGGGAGGAAAAGGAATCGGTATGAGATGTAGTACACGCTGTGTCTCCATCCAATGTATGTGATCATCGTCTACTGTAAAGTTTTCTCCTAATAATGACCCTTGTGCGAGTGTCTCCTGCATGGGGAAAAATATATTTCGGATTTGTTGACGTATGCGATGATTCAAACTATTATTATTATTATTATTATTATTTTCTTGACAATGTTTTGAGGATGGTGGTGGCGGAATCCAAAGCTCAGACAGATTCACAAGATTATGTGAAGGAACAAGGAGTTGAGGCAGACCATGTAAAGTATACACATCATATGGCGTTCCATGCCGACACCAAATCTCAGGTAACTGTTGCGAACAAACATGAGTTTTCGTTTCTTTCCTCTCCTCCTCTTTTTCATTATGACCGCTAAATTTTTCTGAAAGACATGTGAGTTGTTCTGCACGAACTCGATGCGAAAGCTCCAACTCTGCAAGTAGTTGAAATGCCATTCCACTTTGATTGGGAAAATAATTATGGAATTGTGTACCAGCTGGTCCCATCAAGTCGTATAAAACAAATAAATCAATAGAATCAAAATATGAAAGAGTGGTAGTGGTAGTGGTATTAGTAGAAGCGGAATTATGACCACCGCTAGTAGCATTATTATTACTACTATTACTACTACTTTTATTATTCCATGTCATTCCCTTCCACAGTTTTGATAAATGCCGAGAACCATATGTATGGTCATTATCTTCCCAACTAACAAATGCCTCTTCGCCATCAAAGAACATCACTGTAATAGCCGGAAGGTGGTCAACGTGTCGCAATAACTTCTCCCATGCACTTCCATCAGCAAAAGATGATGATGTCATGTTTTCTCTTCCCACCCTCTTCCCAGTGAGACAGTTTATAAAACTCTCATCATCGGCGTAGTAGTAACGAAGAACCTCACGATACTCCTGGGAGAGTACACGATGTAAATGAAGACACATATCGTCATTTTTTGACTCTGCCTTGAGTGAGCTCATTATAATATCACTCGTGTCAGACAGCACTGTGATCACACGCATTGTCTCCAGCAAATACATAACCGGGAGCGCCGAATCAGAAGCACCGAGGAATTCAAAGTCGGTAAAATACTTACTATCCCAGTGTGCTGATAAAACAACATGCCGCAACTTCTCAGAACTCATTCTCCTCTTCCTCCTCTTACCATCATTATCATTAATAGCGGCAAATGATGGACGAACCCGTTGTCGCGTTGTTGTTTTTGTTTGGAAATTCTCTTCGCTTCTACTCTTCTCATTTTCTCCTTCTTCTTGCAGTCGCTTAAACACACGACCACCATCAAAATGAAAAACAAGATTGAAAAATTCCCTCGATCCCAACGGTGTATCGCTGGTGAAGTTATCCCACCGTAATTCCCAGCGGGGCGCTGATGATGTATGTAGACCAACCCCCAGTGGGCTGAAGAGTACATTCAGTGGCGACTTCCACTGACCCTCCGCGGCGATAAACTGAAGCATTTGTTGATGCCCGCTAGAGAAGGAACCCGCGACACGTGTGCCGAAGCTCATAACTTTATTTAGTTTCTCCATGAGTGCCTCACGACGTTGTGTGGGTGGAAGAAGAAATGAAAGGGCTGAGAAAACCTCCTTCTCTGTATTCCTCTTGTTGGTGATGTGTTGTAATGTTAGTGGAGGGTACGAGGAGTGTTTCAACATCTCATGAGATGGCCGCCGCACTGCGGGTCCCCACAGAGTTTCTAATGCATCTCTCACATTATCCTTTTCTTTTCCTTTTCCTTTTTCACCACGAGGTGTAGTATTCCTCACGTGCTCTGGTGAAGCGAAGAATAAAAGGAAGGATGAGAAAGATACTAGGCCTACGAATAGAATTAAAATGATAGTCCATCTGAGAACAGTATTACGAGGGAACCGTTTACCAAAAAGAAAGATGTCATTCACACCCCCATGCCTTTTGGATCTTTTCCTTATGAGCTTTTCATTGGTGGATTCTCTTGTGTTTCTTTGCTTTCTTATTCCCATACCCTTCCCAACTTTTGGTACCATTTAAAGTACAGGCATGTATACACACTTCTTCTTGAACTACTTACATGGAATATTATTTGAAGAGAACAAGTAAAGAAGAAAAGATATCAATACTAATTTCCACAGAAAATATTTATGACTGTACATATTATGTATGCATCTATGCATATACATAGACAAAAAAAGAAAATAAATAAATAAATATATATGACAAGCGTCCATACATGTATCCATATTTTCGTATATACAGAGACATAATAAAATTACATACATAGATGGAGTGTGTCTTACTTAACAGTCGGTACACTCCCCACTCCTCCAAGAAAAAGTAAAAACTAAAAGGTTTGATGTGACCGGGGTCACATTCTACTGCACATATAAAAAGAAGACTCAACAACAACAACAACACACATTCACTCAAATATCCTCCTCTCCTATCCGCACGGGACCCACCGTTAGTTCCTCAAACACACTGTATATAAATTCCGCCACCTCCTCTGGCTGACTCAAACCCAACGCCGGTATCCCTTGAAACTCCTTCCACATCTCATCGGTCAGATTTTTTGCTCCAATATTTGTTGCCGATAAAGAAGGCGGTATTAATGTATCTGACATCTCCTTCTTTTCCTCCGCCCGTCGAGGGCGTGGTGTGGTGCAACCACTATGGATTGTTTCCACAAATGAAAGAGAATCATCTGCAGAACTCGCACTGGATACATTCGAGCTATCTCTAGAGAGTTGCACCGAATGACAATTCGACGCATTCTTCACTCGTTTAAGTGCTGCTGCATTACGCCGCCAGTATTCCCGTACACATTGAAGAAGTTGCTCATAGTTCTGAATCTTAGTTCTGAACTCCACGATGGATTTCTGCACCTGCTCCGCCTCCTCGAGTTGCGTCTTTTTTTGTTCCTGCATAACCTTTAATGTATGGGAGAGTTCTTCATCTAATAATATTTTATCCAAGTCACGCACTCGATTCTCTGATCCTTTCTCCACCTTGACTGACTTGAGCTTTGCCTCCTGTGCGTCCCGCTGCACAAGTAACTGCGCCCGTTGCACCTCAAGACCTATATTCACCTCCAGCAGCCGCGATGTTTCCTTCTGATGATTCCGCAATTCTTCACGCAACTTCTTCACTTCTGCACTCATCGTTTCACACGAGTCGGCAAAAAGGGATGTATCCTCACTCAGTGCCGCTAGCAAACTTGCAATATGATCCGAGTTGTGTTGACCATTTGGATTGCGACCAACTCGGTTTGGCGGCTCAACAATTGGCGGACGAAACACTACAGTGCCGCGATGATATATACCCCGCCTTGCACGGGATTCAGTATGTTTATGAGACACAGTAGGCACAGACTCCTGCGAAGTGCGGTTACCGTGTTCATTATTATTATTATTATTATTATTATTATTATTATTATTATTATTATTATTATTATGAACATTGTTATTTCCCATGCTGTTACTATCACCTCTTCCTTCATGAATTCTCTGCCTTATTGTCAGTTGAGGTAACTTCAGTTTTTCAGATGCCTCAATCCACGTTTTATTTTTACCATGCGGTGGTGGTTTCTTTACATGGCTCTGCATTACACACGATGGCGATGATGGTGACGATACTTGAGGCCACATAGACACACCACCACTACCAGGAGCAGATGTATCTTTTGGTACCTTCTCTGTCGTTACAACACTCGGTGGCATTTGCGAGAAGACTGACAACTTACCACCACTACTACCGTTGCCGTCTCTCTTCTTGTTATTATTGTTATTGTTATTGTTGTTGACTTTTTCTTTGTGTTCTTCATCCATAGGCGTTGTTGCTGTTATTGCTGCTGAGGGGGTTGTGAATGAGTTCCACATGCCTGAGACCTCAAACTCCTTTTTTTCATTCTCATTAATTCCTGTATCCACCACCTCCTTCCCCTGCATTGGTGATGACTCTACGACTTGTATATTCTCTCCACCATCTTGTTGTTGTTGTTGTTCTTGCCGTTTCTCGTTTTTACGCCGTTCATTGTTCCTCGTTTCCTTCTCAATTTCCAGTTTTCTATTCCTCCTTCTCCGCATACGCATTTCACGCAGCTCCATCTTTATTTTCTGCTCCTCATTCAATATCTCCTGCTCATCCTCCGGCGGTGCAGGCGATGATCCTCCCCCTGTACTCCCACACACATCCTCACTTATCATTGTATTCATATTCATATTTTTATTCATCGTTCCATGTGTACTCATCGCAGTTATTCTGTTCCGTATCTTCCCGTGCAGGCGCTGCTGCACCTCCCACGTCACCGCGTCGCCAACCTCGCCAACAAGCCGCTCCATCGCCATGCGGATGTTGTGCAGTGTCTGTTCCCGCCGCGTCGTCTCCCGCCTGAGTTCCCGCTTCGCACGAATATTTAACTGTTCCCGTTGCCGCTCCAACCGCGCGAGTTCCGCAACGACAACATCGCGCTGCCCGCCAACAGTCCACTCCTCCGCAAGCCGCAGCCGCTGAAGTAATGCATCCTCCATTCCGCGCAGCTCAGACATGTATGCATCAACCGCCTCGCGGAATCCAACAAACCACGCGGCACCGGTGGAGCGTTGATGCAGCCGCACCGTGTTGATCTCCTGCAGGAAGTGAACCATTTTTTCACGCTCCTTTTCACTTGCAAGGCGACCCTCAAGAATTGATTTATGCTGCTTCTGCACTTGCAGGGATAAGTTCATCTCGCGGTCCCACTCTAATGACTTTGTTTTGGTTTGCATGTCGTTGGACTTATCACGCAGCCAGTCTGCTACATAGGGAAACGCCCGGCTTGTTGCAACAGCTAAATAGTGGGACTTCGTGGCGGTGCTGACCTCCACGACTTCGGTCTTCTCCGCATCGTTGACGGGTGAGACGCCTGCGTTGCCGACATTATTTTTATTGTCAACAGGCGCCAAGGCTGCTGAGCGGGCGGGACGGGCACTCATACTTTTTTGGGCTTTCTATTTATCTGCGCCACTCTCACTCATTCACCCTCTTTCTCTTCACACTCTCACACAACAATCAACAGAAGTTTCCTCACCGTCACTTTACACATATAGAAAGAAACAGAGAGGGAAAAAGAAAGCATAGGAAATACGTTATGTATGTAGATTTATGGGGAAACACAAGACACTCATCTTCTTCTTCACTCCACATTATAATCATTTTTTATTATTATGAGCAGAAGAAACTCTCACATGATAGATATTCAATCCATGTTTCCAGGAAATGGATTGACGCACAAATGAACCACAGATCAAAAAAAAAAAAGCAAGAAAAAAAACAAGCCATATTATCTCTCTTCCTCAATTTCTCTCTCTCTCTTTGCCATATTGCTGAACGATGATGATGGGATGATCCACCTCTATACAGGGAAGGAAAAATTTTATCCTCCGTGTGTATGGAGAAAACAAAATGAAGGAAAACATAGGCTGATGTAAAACAAAAACAACTGAACATATAGTCTTTACAGGAGAAAACAAAAACGAGAAATTACACACCCACACCCACACACAGACATACAAATATATATATATATATATATATATATATATATAGACTTATGAGCAGAAATATTTCTTCAGCAATATTGCACTACAGAGAGAGAGACATGCACCAATGGCGGTATCAATTTGTTTTAATTCAACACGCAGCAAAACCCAACTCCCGAGTCGAATACGGATAAACACAGGAGTAGAAGAGGTGGAAGAAGAAGCAGTGCCAACACATGAAGAGGGTTCATCTCTCCCTTTCAGATTTCCTTCTAAAACAACCGGTGAGGTGCCAATACATTCATCATCACATGTCTTTCTTGCTTCTTTATACAGATGCACATCACTGCCTTCTCCCTTTTCCCGTTCTTTCACCATTGTTCTTGCCACGTCCTTTGAAGAAGAATCATTATGTCTATTATTATCTTTATTATTATTATTATTATTATTATTATTATTATTAATCATGTTGTCTTCCTTCTCTGCATCTGATGTCTCTCCGCCTTCCACCCCTCTCTCCCCCACAGTTTCTTTTCCTTCCTTATTAATCTTCTCCCCCTCCGTCATCCTCGGCGCCCGTGCCTCCACCTCCGCTGCCACCGGCGGGTGCGGCGCCATCTCCCGCTCCCACAGCTCCTCGGCGCAGCCCATCCCGCACCGCTCGCAGCGGAACAGACGACTCTCCACCGCGAGCCGCCGCTTCTCCGCCGGCGTGACGTACTGCCGCCGCAGCGCCCCGACGCCGCCCTCCTCGTCGCGCGCCATGAACGCCCGCAGCGCGAGCAGCACCGCCGTCGCGTCGTAGGCCGGCTGCCAGTCGTGCGGGTGGTAGCTGCTCAGCGAGGAGCAGATCTTCTTGCCCACCTCGAAGCGGCCGCTCGGGGTGAAGAAAACGACGTCCGGCGGGGCGAAGGGGTAGTTGCGGGGGAAGTGCAGCGCGCCGTGGTAGAGGCCGCCGGCGTACGGCGTGCCGGCCGGGCCGAGCAGCGTGAAGTGCCACTCGAAGAGGTCGGAAAGGGGGGCGGCGTGGAAGTCACGGACGCGCGAGGAGTCGAGTTTTTTCTTCTCCATCGCGAGGCGCTTGATCGCGGCAGCGGCATCCGCCATGTATGCAAGGCCACACCAGGGCAGGAAGAAGAGAGGAAAGAAAACAACACCACCAATGAAACAGGAGATGAATAGATCTCTCACTCTTTTATTTTATATTATTTTTTCCTTTCTTTGTCCCTTCACGGAATGATCACAGATAACAGTACAATAACTAACGAAGCAATAAATAAATAACCAAATAAATAAATATAAATAAGTATGAGTGATGTGACTTTGATACTGTGATGTAATCAACTTCTCTGCACGCACAGACGCACGACCACGACTACAACTACAACAACTACTGTCCCTCCTACTAGAATTATAAACGAGGCAATATAGAAGGAATATGAAAAAGTAAAGGGAAGAACCATAATGATCAGAGCAAGAGAGAGAAAGAGGCATTATCGCATATATATATATATATATATATATATATATATCAATGAGAGGGGGAACTGTGGACGATGAAACCAACTAGAACAGTAGTGAATAAAATTATAATCTATCTAATAATCAAAACAAACACCCACGTACACACCACACATAAACGCCTAGCAGGTAATAAAAACGCAAAACAAGACAATACATATACATACATTTTTGTGTAGTCTTATTCTCCAGCTTCTTTGTTTACATACATAGATACATGCATGCATTCCTACACGAATGCGCATTAAGGGTAGGAAAAGATATAATCTGGAAAGATACAAAACAAAACAAAAAAGGGAAATGAGCAAAAAGGATAAAAAGAGGAAGACCACCTCCCACAGACGCACCCATACAAAAGAAAATATTACGTTGATAGTAAGGATTGGGCAATAAAATAAATCGGAATAAAACATACTTTTTTTTCCTCTTTTTCCTTTTCTTTCGCTCAGCGCTTTTATTATATATACATACATATACACAGAGAGAATAAGAGAGAGATGCATGTTTACAGGTTACTGGTAAGAATCTATAGTAAGAACCATACATCTATTTTTGTTTTGTTTTTTTTGTAATGACAATAATATGTGGGCGCATACGTGCATGTATGCATGCGGTTATAAGTAAATCTTATATTTCTCTCATCCAGGCTCTGCAAGCACACACATAGAGCGAAAGGAAGAAGAGCAAACAAAGAAAGAAGTAACAACATCTGAAAGCACCAGATTACTTACACACCTACATACAGAACAAAACAAGTCATTAACTACTTACCATCGTTTTCTTTCCTTGTTTCTTTCTCCCTCTATCTATATCTCTATTTACTATCTCGTTTTTTCTTCTTGCCATTACCGTGTTCATCACTATTCTTTCTACCACATAATTCATTATTACCATCCCACTTCTCCTCCTCATTATTATTATTAATATTATCATCCTGTTTTTCTTCATTCATAGTAGACATAAGTGAGTGATACTCTAATAATTTCTGAGTCCGCCGCTGGTTTATTTCTGCAAGTTCTTCAACGGGATGTGTAAAGCGAACACCGGATGCCAACAGTAACTTCTCTGTAGGTTTAAAGTCCTCCAACTGTTGTGCCGCCTTCTGTGCTATTACCTGCACCTGCTGCTTCATTGTTTCCTTCACCTCCAGTAAATCTTTTTTTGCCTTACTGAACTCCTTCGCCTTTGGGTTGAATGTATCCATGGCCAACTCCTGCTGCGCGTGGTAATAGTCAATGCGTTTCTCCAGCTCTTCTACATGCCGTTCCTTCTTGTACTGTAACTCACCAAGAGTGAGGTAAAGACTACGAAAATGATCTAGGCGCTCTTTACGTACATCCAGCAGCTGTGCCTCCGCAGTGTTTAATACACATTCCTGAAGATATCGGTTCAGCTGTTTATATCCACTTCGAACGGTCTCGCTTATACTCTGAGCACACTGGAGACTCTCTTCTACATTTTGTAGTGTTGTGCGTAAAGCTTCTTCTTCCTTGGATGCAAATATCATAAATGCCATCGCATCGTCTTCGCGCTGTCGCTCTTGCGTCATCATTTCCAATCGATCCTCGACGAGGAAAGTTCGCTCTTCCACAAGATGACGTAGCCGCTGCTCAAGTTCTTCAATAGCCCGCAAACATGCATCTTGCTGTTGCCGGTTTGATTCAAACAATTTATCCCACTCCGTCATGTATACAGAGAAGTTTGCACGTTGACTATTACGCGCCGTCCGTATTTCCTCCTGCCGCTTCACAATCTTCTCCATATCCGCAACGCACCGCCGCTTGAGTTGCTGCTCCTTCGAAACCTGCGGACCTGCAAGACGTGTATTAAATTCCGTCATCAATGTTCGCACCTGCTGCATCGGTTCCTCCGCTGCCTCATGTTTATATCTTTCAATCGCCTGCTCAAGTTGATCATATAACGGCCGCATTCCTTCAAGCAACGCCGTCTTTTCAAAATATAAATTCTCCGACCGCACCATGTCACCATCCGTCACCGCGTCCTCCTGCTCCCGTTGTTTTTCTTTTACATCAAACGTCACACGGCGAAGTCGTTCCCGCGGTTCCTCCATCACACGCTCGAGTGTAACAGACCGCAGCGCATCTCCAACAACCCGCAGGAGTGGCTGCAACCACTCCGCCCACGCGGCGATGCCATTGGCGGAGCAGGCGCAGTTAACGTAACCGCGCTCGAGAAGCCGCAGACTTTCCTCCACTGTGTCCTGCAGAGACTTTACAAGAGTCTGTATACATTCCGCCGATTCATTTCCTTTATGTGCAGTGGACAAAAGGTGGGAATACTGCGGCAGCTGGCGGATGTCTTTTAGGGCCGCAAGGACACGCTGCAGGGGTTGAAGTCGTTTGGTTAATGTTTCTGAGGAGGATGAATTCCCACCGCTTGTGCCTGTATACATCGTCATTGTTGTTGGTTGATTATCAAAGAGACGAAGCTCGTTCGGCTCTACTTCCAACCCGCACTGTGAGCGGAAGACGTCGCTGCTCGCCTCCACCAGTCCTGTCGCCCACAATGCATCCTCGCAACTCTTCTGCTTATTATTATTATTAATATTATTATTTTTACCATTACTAGTTTCACCACCACCAACGCTTCCTTTTGTTCCCTCTGCAAAGGGAACGACTGCTGCGCGAAGATCATCCAACAATTTCAAAATTTGTCTGGCGCTATCTTCCGCCAAACGCCGGCGTCCCTGCACGGCGGCGGCGGCGCTGATTGGGACGGAACACGTGTCGAGCAGAGTCTCCCGCTGCAGGAACCACTTCTGTGCCGCAGCAAACCGCTCGAGCGACGGCGACGGCAGCGAAGTGGACGCTGCCGCCATCATCATCGCCGCCACCGCACCACCGCCATTGTTGTCAGTTGTTTTGTTGCTGTTATTATAGTTCAGCGCCATCGCTAACAACACCTCTTCCTCTCTTTGCTTTGTCTTTTTTATTATTCTCTATTTCCCTCTCCGTTTTTTTTCTTTTTGCAGTTTCCTTTAAACCTCTCCTTTCTTCTCTTCTCTTGGATGACCTTTGCATGTATGTCCACAGGGAAAGAATAAAAAAAAAAATAAATCAAAAAATCAAAAAAACAATAGGGGAAGATTCAACAGGAGATGAAACCTGAGTCATAGACTTACAGGCATATATCACTCACGTCATCATGTACACTGTGTGCATTTCTATTTCCATACCTATACAGTCAGCCCAGCATTCTGCCTTCGTAACCACCATACAAGTAAAACAGCAACTGGAAAAAAAAAGAAAACAATCAAACAAAAGAAACACAGGTATATATATCATTGAACCCTCTCTGGTTGAAACAGACCACCATCACTTATGTAGGAGAAATATACATACATACGTATATTGTATCTGTATTCAATATCAGCCTAAAGGCTTATTTTCTTTTTTTATTTCCAAGGGTTTCCCGCAGAAAGAAAAAAATAAAATCAAACGACAACAATAACAACAACAGGACCTACGCACAGCTCTCAGAAAAAAAAAATCTTTTTCTTTTTTCCTCCTCTTTTTTGTTCTCTTTATACTCTAGAAAGACAAAGAGAGAAAATGCTCCTCTTCATTTCCCATTCTTGTTGTGAATGTCCGGTAGTGGCGTCGTGCCGACTGTATCAAACGTCCGCATGTATGGAAAAGCCCAATTCAGTGATCTCGCTACAACTAGTCCGGGATTGTGCGAGATGTCAAAGCGCTGTATGCCAACCAACCTTGGCTCAATCTCCCCAAACACCGTCTGCGCAATATCCTGATGTGTCATCTGCGGCAGCACCGCGTCCTGCAGAACTCTCCCAATTCCCACCGCACCAGACGCCACCTGCTGAACCGACGGCGACGACGTTGGCAATGATGAAAACGGCGGATTATTATTGTTATTATTATTGCTACCACTTCCATTTCCATCTGCTGCTGTTTTTGCATACTCCGCGATGGATGCAAATCCATGCAAGTCCGAGTGGTTTGCCCGCTCCCCGCAAGCCTCAAGACGCCGTAGGATGCGACTCACTGTATGCCGCACCATTTCATATGTCCCGTTCTGTCTCATTGTATACATCCGCATCTCTGCAGGCTCCCACGGCCAATAGTGCGACTCCCGCGGGGATGTAATCGCCAGCCGCTGCCGGTCTTCACGCCGAGCTCTACCGAATTGACTGTTCATAGATGCCGTCATTATGGCGGAGGATTGAATTGGCGAGGCGTACTGCGAGGCACCAACAGGACGCGGAGTCGGTAGAGTGCCAAATAAATTCATACCTCGCAGTCGCACGCCTACAAGTGTAAAGACAGGATTATCATCACCATCACCTAACAAGCGGGCACCATCCTTTCCCTTTGTTAACATCCCGTCTATGCCAGCACTACCAGCACCACCAGCAGCAGAAGGCCCATTTCCTTTTTGATGTTTGGAGAGAACTTTGGGTACATCCACAAGCGCCTCCAGTGGGTAGCGCAATGCTGTGCATGTCACTCCCTCCCACGAGCAGTAGTCTTCTCCACGCCACACAAGACGCAGACGTGGAATCGATGCCGAAAGAAGTTTCAAGAAGTGTAGTGTTTCAATTCTCATGTAATCTGCATGCCGCACTGCACGTATACGCTGGCGCCAGAGAAACCGTCTTGCTTCCTCTTCCTGCTTCTGTCTTCTACTACTGACATGATTTGATGATTCCATGTCGTTATCTTCCCAACGATTACTGCTGCCCATATTATGATGCTGATTATTACCCTGACTGCCTTCTCTACCAGCATGACTGGTTGCAGCGGATGTTTGCCCGTCTGGCACGCCACTCCGCATGCTTGTCATAAAAGACCGAGACATTGAGGGCTGCATCTGCTGAAGCGGAAGTACATTGCGCACCACGGTGTCGCCTACAGATGTACTGTAGAGTAAAACAAGCGCAATGGAGGCAACATACACCACTAACATGAGGGGTGGGGTGGGTGTGTTCGCGGACGGCACAAGCATCTAGACAAGAGACAACTCACAGACCACACTACACCCGTATTTCTTTTTATCTCTTTATATATGTGGCACACTTCTCCTCTTCTTTTTTTATATTCGACTCTTTCTCCTTTTCTTTTCTCTTTCCCTTCAGTCTGTCTGAAAGAAAACTTTAAAAAAAAGGAAGAGGAATTAAAGAGAGAAAAAAAAAGGAAAAGATATATTCTTTGTAGTGTGATGGAATTACATATGTATGCATGTATGTATGTAAGCATGAATACAGCCATTCGCATCATCAAAGAACTAATAGTAACAGTACATACTTCTTTATACCCAGAAAATAGAGAGAGGGAAGGATAGAGAGAGAGAGAGAGAGAGTATGTGCGCATACAGAAAACATGAAATATCACATGAGCCATGGATCAAACTATGAACCAAAAATATAAAACACAAATCCAAGAAAGAAATAGAAGAGCTGATCACTCGCAGAAAAAAAAAAACAGAAAAAAAGTAGACGGGAATGAACTAAAACTATCCCCTCACCCCAGCTTCTCTCGAACGAAACAGCAACAAAAAAAGACAATAGAGGAGACATGTATACAGATTGTATAAGATCATCACAAAGATACCTTATCCATTGACATTAGTCCACACCTCACACCCCTTTCTTATATATTCCAATGAGAAACGAAAAAGTAAACGATCTCCCTCACACTTTCATTTCGTCTTGAAATTGGACACGTATTTCCCTAAGCAACCAAATAAACAAAACAAAGAACAAAAAAACAAGACATGAGAGAAAATTTTTATTGTTTTTTGTCATCTTTCATTTCATACTAACAGACTAATGAGAGGGAGAGATAATACTGAGGCCCCACATATATTTTTATGCATATGCATTTACACGTGTATCAATGTATGTAGTTGCAAACCTTTTTCTTTTCTGTTTTTCTTTTTTACCTCTTCTTCTCTTATAAACATGACACAGAAACATAATTCTGAACCGTTCTTCTGCACGCTCTTACGACGCAGAATAAAATAAAAATACAAAAAAAAAGCAAGCAAGCAGAAACAACTAAAGGAATTTAGAAAGGAGATTATCTAAATCTGCCTTCTTTGATTCGGTCTCTGTGCCTGCTACAGACGCAGTGTCCTTATTGTCAACTTTTCCTGACGTGTCCGCATCCAATGGCGCCGTAGCTGTGGTAAACTGCGACTCCATCAGATCTGATGAAAACGCCGACATGGCTGCAGGAACATTTGTTTCCTTTTCTTCCGTTCCCTCGTTTTTAGTCTGGGAGAAATCTGGGGAGCACGAAGAGGAATCACGCAATGTACCCTCTCGGGTATACTGAACTGTGGGTGTTGGAACCGCGGTGCTCGCTTCAGTGGGAGCAGAGAGAGCTGGAAGCGGCGTTGTGGGCCTAGCGACCTCATCAAAGTTCATCTTATTTTTATTTTTATCGTTATTGTCACTCACACCATCGTCGCTCATGTCGAGTGAACTGGCGCTCTTTCTGCCGCGAGACATTCCGGGTTTCCGCGTGCCTTCTTCATCTTCATCTTTCCTCCCACGGGCATATGAGGGATGTTGTGCCTCTGCCGGAGATGTACGCAAATCTAGAGAAGACCAATCATCATCAGCGACCTCATTATTATTATTATTATTATTATTATTATTATTATTATTATTATTATTATTATTATTATTATTATTATTTCTCTTTTCGTAGTCACCCCACGCAGCCCGGGTACCCTCATCAGTATGAACTGTTGTCATGGCCATGGAAGGAGGAGAGGTAGACGATGGTGTACCTACAGGCGCAAATTCCCTTGACATCTCACCTCCTCTCACTCCTCTGTTATGCATAGCCATGGTGGGCACTTGTGCAAAGTTATTTGGATCCATGTGGTGTGTTGCTTGGGAGAATGTTTGTGCAACATTATGTATTGTTGTTGCGAATTGCTGAGTTGCCTGCATTTTCGAATCCCGCTGCATGTCTTTATAACCCATTTTCTTTCCAGATGCATAGTTCACTCCCAGACCAGCAAGAGCACTGCTGCCGCCATTGCTACTGATATGATTGATCCCATTCGAGTGCGCCGTGTCTACTCTCGATACATCAAGAAACCGCCGTTCATTGTTACTTACATCCATATCGTAATCACTGTAGTGATTTCCTTCTCGGCAACGCAGTGATTCCCGCTTCTTATTTCCTCTCCAGCCAACGTAGAGGAACACAGCGCCCGCCAGAAGAATCACCAACAGAGTAAGAAAGAGTGTTAGAAACAACCACCAGTGCGATTGTGCCCATGTTGGTGAGATAGCAATTACTTCTCCCGGGCTGGATGTAGGTGGTAACACCTCACCAGGACAACCAGAAGAATCACCACACACGTTCACAGCGGAACAGGCGGTGGCAGTTAGCAGTGGATTTGCATTCTGCGCGGCATCCATCAAAAGCGGCTCTGATTGCCATGAGAGAGGGACACAACCACAAAACATGTTATTCTCCAAAGAAAGGTTTTTTAATGAGCCCAATGCAACCAAAGAGGCAAAGTCACTAGACAACACCCCACGGAAGACATTATTACCGAGAACAATTTCACTTAACTTTGGTTTTGTGAATGCATTCCAGTTCGGTAATTCTCCACAGAGCTGCATAGAGTTTAAGTGTACAGGCTCAAGTGCTGGAAGTCCATCTTTCCAACTCACAGGAATTTCTCCTGTAAGCCCTGTGCGGTTTAGAATCAGGTGCTGAAGATTTGTAAGCTTGCCCCATGAGCTGCTTAATGTTGCTTGCAGACCTATATTATTACTCAAGTCCAACGAAACCACAGTCACTTCTGATCCATTAATAGTTGCATCAAGTTCTGGACACGATCCTTCTAGTCCCATTCCACGAAGATTGGCACTTACATCCTTTAAAGTATCTTCAGAACATGAAATACCGGGCCAGTTACAATAATTATCCCCCCAACTTATGCCACTGAACGCCAGGAATGGTTTTAGAAAACCCAAGAAGAAATGCACGATTATGGGGATCCAGTAATCCCAGTTCAGCATCTGGATCGTCTGTAGGCCAAGCAGGATCTTATGTTGGGTCTGTGCCACCACCACCATTAGCACCTGTTTGGTTACGTAAAGGGTCATTGGTATTTGGAGCATCAAAGCAGCCCTTCAGTGACTCCTTACACGCCAGACACGCCGGTGCATAATCAATATGAGAATTTGCCAACTTGGCTGTTTTATATATCGCAGAGTTCCGCGGCCACGCTTCTGGTATACCACCACATAATTCATTTCCAACAAAAGAGACATTTTTTAAAGTGAAGAACTGAATGATCCCATGGAATAACTCAACACTCCATTGCATGTTGTTGTACGAGAGATCCAATGTTGTCAGATTCGGCATGAAGAGAGAAGACCAATCCGAAAGATCCCCACAAATTGTTGTTCTGCGTACTATAAGTTCTTGCAGTGACGTCATTCCCTTCCATGCATCCGGGAGTCTTCCTCTAATACTCGTCCAGCTGAGCTGCAGACTTTTCAGCTGCTTCAAATATCCCCACGACGGCGGTAACGTGTACTCAATTCCGGGATTGAGTGATAAATCAATGCTCTCCACGGCGGGGTATTCGCCACCCTCTCTCGTTGCCCGCGGCGGGCGGCCACGCAGTCCAGCCAGAGAGAGACTCACCCGCGCCACCTCATCCTTGGTCCCCTCGGAGATGCAGGTAACACCAATCCACCTGCAGTACGAGTCGCCGTTCCACACGAGAGCGGACGAAGGGAGGAACGCATCTCTTTTAGAAATTTGTGTGTCATCTTTGAGCTCGGGTAGCCGTCCTCGGCGCCACGGTCGCGGCCGTGATCCCACGGGTCCTGCGAGGGAAACGGATTCACTGGAATGTGTTCAGCGCATTGGCAGCCAGTCAGCAGCATTAGTAGAAAACACATGACAGCAACAGTCACAGTGACTGTATGATGATGGCGGAGAAACATGAGGGGCATTTTCATTTTTAAATACATACAAATAAACACTCTTCTTTCGTTCGTGTGTATACACACTCAGGGAGAAAAAACTAAACAGAAAAAGAACCAAAACTAAACAAATTTGACTGCTACTGCTACTAGATTCGGCAGATATTCCTTCTCAACGGAAAGACTTCACTCGTCTCTGCAAACGTCAGATGGATTACCAAAAGTTCAGTACTTTTCCTATCTTTTCCTATTGCCTATATATACATATGCGTAAATATCTTCCCATGAGACCCTGACCCACACCCCAGCCATAAAACCAAAAAAAAAGAAGAGGAAATCCAACAGAAATTCTTCGATAACACAAAAACTTCTCCACTCTTTCCTAAAACAAACAGCAGGGATACACAAATACATGCATACAAAATACTCCCTAAAGAGAGAGCAATAGAGTCCGAATACAATTCCCTTCCAACTAAATCCTGTAAAAGAAAGAAGTGGGATTCTCCTCCCTACCCAAAACAACAACAACAAAACAAAGCAAAAAAAAGGAAGACTGATACCAATATCGATTTACAGACAACACACATACCAAATACGTTACGTTAAAACTATCATCCCAACAGATCTCATCATCGAAAAGGCACAACACAAAAACAACAACAACCAAGAGATAAAACCCAATAACAGACCAAATACAAAATCGAATACCAAACCCAAAACAAAACGAAAACACCAAAATCAGACAACATCAACGATAAAACACAGCACATGTAAATACATTCGTACTGAAGCGCCCGCGCGACCGGTCCGTGCAATGACTGACAACACAACAGTTAGTATACTCCAGTGCTGGGCTGGCGGCGTGTGTGGCAGGTTTCAGGGTCTCGCTTGTCCACATTTTCGGCAGGAATCCACAGAACTGGCTCCCACTGATGTCCAGCAAAATGGCACGGCTGCTGAAGGATCCGAAAGTACTGGAACAATACCCATACAATTGTTGCTGAGGGCTTCACTGGTCAACTGCGGCATCGAAATTGCGTTCCAATTTCGCATACGTTTGCCCACATTTGTATTGCTGATGGCGACATTGGTGGGGCGCATCATTCCGTTCCAACCGTGCGGGATCTGGCCGCTGAGACCGGCGCTGCTCAGGTCGAGGTCCTCCAGTCGCACCAATTGCCCTCAGCTGTCGGGGAATCCGCTAGACAACCTCATTCCCTGCATATTGATCTCACGCATCCACACGTCTGCACCGTTAACACCTGTTTGGAGTTCTGGCAGTGTACCCTCCAGTTTAAAGCCATTTGTGTTTACATTATCCATGCAAATTGTAACGATACCACCAGCATCATAGGTGACACCGGCACAGTTGCAGTAGTCAGTCCCTACCCAAAGGCCAGCCAGGTTTGGTATTCTGGACGCAAAAGAATTACAAAAATCATCGGGTTTGGGCATTTTTTGGCACCGCTTGAGCCCCCGCGCGTTGCTCAGACACACCAGGCAGCAGAAACGGCGTGGAAACAGATACCGCGAGGTTGTGCGGTCCCTTGGCCATAGTGCTGGGCTGCTTTATTGTTTCGCTTTGGATCCCCTTTAGCTGCTTTTTTTTCTCTATGGGGAGGAGTGTTGCATAGGTGAGGCAGAAAGAAAAGAAGTGAAGCGGAAAAGTATGATGGCGTTGCGAACCTGTGTCGAGGTACATGCATTTTTTTTTTATCTAGCCATGCGCTTTGTGGATACGATGAGGAAGTTAATATTATCTTTTTTTTTTGTTCGTTTCATGTCGTGATGAACCTTCACAAGCTTCACAAGTGTAATGTTCTGGATTTCTTTCTCTCTCTTTCTCCCATTTCCGTTCGGTCTCTATACGTATTCATTTCTTGTTTTTGTTTGCTTGGTTTCTCTCTTCGTTTCTTTTTACCTTTTTAATTCCATTAGATTATTTTTTTGTCAGAAGTATGACGGAGATGAGACACAATTTGCAATTCCCAGGAGCACAATGCAGAAGGTACGCACCAATAAAGAACATTGTGCGTGTATCTACGTATGTATATTTGAGTTTAATAATGTGGCTTATTGCGGGAGAGTCACAAGTGCGCGTTGCTTGGCGACAATTTCTGCAAGTGCTGGCCATGTGCGATGCGGCAGCCCAAGTATTTTCCGCTGCGCCGCCTCCGTACGCTCCCGTCGTGCGAGTTCATCTTCCACCTCCGTCTTTGCCTCCGTTGAAAAGAGCGACGTCGAGGCATGCAGCAAGAGCTGCGTGTAATCCCCCTCCACAACGTTGTGCACCGGCGACGGAGAGATCGCCGCAGCCGCCGTGGCGGTGAGCCGACCCGCCGCGCTGGGCGGTAGATGTCCGCTCCCGCCCTGCAGCAGGCAGCGGATGTGCGTGGCGACGAGCGGCTGCAGGTGCGCTGCGAGCGCCGCGTCCTCCTCCCGCACGAACGGCGTGTACGCACCGACGGCGCCGAGGGCGGTCGCGTAGAAAAGAACCCGCAGCCGCAGTGACGGGTCGGTGCCGCCGCTCGGGTCGTAGCTGTGCGCCCGCAGCGCCGTGACGAGCTGCCCGGTGTGGTGGACCGCTATCTCCTGCAGCGCCTGCTCGCGGGCGGCGTAGCGCTCGGCCTCGACGATCTCCGCGTCGCTCATGCACTGCAGCGGCTCCGCGAAGCCGAGGCGGGCGTCGGGCGGAAGGCGCAGGAAGGCGATGCTGCCGAAGCGGTCGGCCACGGCGAATGTACGCTCGTCGAGACAGGCAATACTCGTCACGCTGCGGGGGACGGCATCGCGCGCTAACATCATCAGGAAAGACATGGAGGAACCCGCCGTGCCACCACCACCACCGCCGCTCGGCTGCACAGTTGCGATGAAGACAGACTGATCAAGCGTGCCGCAGACAATAAGCAGACGTTTTTCCCGCGCAATGTTGCTCGTGCTTGGTCCACACCGGAACAGGTCCGGTGCATACGTGGATGTTGTTGCCGCGGTGGATGGAGCAGAGCCGGGCGGCGTGACAAAGACCGTTTCAATCGCCGTGATGCGACTTGGCACATCGGGAAGCCGCCGTTTTCGCAGGAAACGCCGCTGGCCCCATGCATAAACTTGCAGTCCATTCTCAGGCCCAAGGCCAACAAACAAGAGACCAACCTCATGGCAAACGTGCAATGCAGAAGGATAATCCATAATGGGTCCCCTGCGATTAAAAGGCGAAGAAGAATTTAATGCAAATTTCCCACCATCTGCACCTCCTTCCACTGCAACAATGGGTGTGTCGTGCAAGTGCTCAAGGCGCAGCATATGTACGCTACCTCCACCACCACCACCTTCTACCGGCATATTAGACTGACCCATGACAAAACGAAAAGTACGAAGACGACCTTGTGTCCACGAAGATCCAGTTCCACACCCACTTCCGTGTGTATATTGCTCCGCACAGCCTGCTATAACAACGGGCTCCTTTCCAAAATCCTTCATAAAGCTCCCCACTGCAGCAGATAAGACAGCTTCACGTTCTTGAAAGTACCAAGGAGAGTCTAATCGATCAGTTCTTTTATTATATAATTGCACTGTACTTACATAATGATCTGGGTAATTTAAAGACCGCTGCGGTTTGTCCAATGCAATGCCTCCTCCACTATTATTCTTATTCTTACCATCTACATCAGTCATTGCATTGCTATTTTGCTGCCGGCGCTCTTGCTCAGAAGCTGCACGGCGTAGCTCAGCAATACCGTAACCACGATGCTCAGTTCCAATAACAATCAAACATTCCGGCCTCGTTGGATGCTGAAGAAGTCGTCGTCCTCCCACAGAGAGCGGTGTGTAACCAAAACTATATTCCAGAGATGTTTCCGCTGTGCTCGTTCCCCCACTCTGCTGCGCGACGAATAATGACAATACATTACCTGCAACGCCAAGGACCAACTCCTCTCGTGCACTTGAAGAAAAACCTATTTCTGCCACGGCACCTGATGAATTACTACTTACAGCTTTATTGTTTTTATGCAAAGGAGGTGGCCGGCGGAATGGTGCGTACATCACCTGCTGTGTCGGAAACCGCCATGGAACTGTCTTTGGCAAACCATCGCGCACATCACAGCGCCAGTTAAACTTACCAGACAGGATATAACACGCATGCTCACCATCCCCAGCAATCATTTGGCATGGCGCACTCCCACATGTCAGTCCAGCTCGATCCATTACTTTGCATGTTGCCGTGTCGAGTTCGCAGCGGGTTACAGTTCCATCCATGTGACCAATAAAACAGAAGAGACGCCGCACACCTCCTGTTCTTCCCAAATACGTTAAAAGAACAGACACAATCAAGGCCGGATTACCAGTATTACTGCTATCATCAGCAGTGCATCGAATTGTCTCTAATGGCTCACGAAGTTTCTTTGGGTTAACGATGTACACTTCATGATTTGCCGTAGCAATGGCAGCTAACATTGTTACTGATGACAAAGAGGAGGACGCAGCCAAAGAAGGATGCAAAGAAGTATTGAACATTTTACATTCTACATCTGGATCTCGTAAAAGCGATATGGCGACTGTATGAGGGAAAGAAGGGATTGCCTCCACTTGCTGTAGTCGTGTTCCACTCAGTCCCATGTCAAAACTGGCGATGCCTCCACCTTGCGCAAATGAGAGAACCATTGTGTTCCCAGAAACAGCAGCTGCAAGAATACGTTTCCCATGAGGATGCATCCATGTATCATTCTCAGCTATCGGCCTCGTACTTCCCGTCATCCTTTGTTGTTGTTGTTGTTGCATCTGAGACTCCACGCGATAGGGAAGAATAACAATGCAGCTCGGTGTAACTTGCACGTATCCTACACCGTACTGCAAAGTCCCAGCAGCAATCGTGTGCTCTGATGTCACAAAGCCAGAGAGTGTGTCAGCTTCCAACTGCCCTTTCAGTGAAAGGGAAAACACCGTCGTGCCTTGACGTGTGGAGAGAAGTAACTTGTCATCCCATAGTGTATTATTATTATTACCCACTAGGCGAGAAATTTTCTTTGAGGTAGAGCGATGATGCCTTCCATTTTTATTCATAATATTGCCCCCACCTTGCTGAATTTCAAGCCACCGCTGCTGCATCGCTGAGGCAGAAACCAAGGGAATTAAGTGAGAGAAGATTGCAGGCAATGTATAGGAACTCTCCAACCGCGCAGCGTAGCCATAACGAGCATGCATCAGCACACTATCAGAGCCACGACCCACCAATGCATCAATTTGTACATGCGGCTGTTGTCCTTCCTCTTTTCCGTCACCACCATCTTTTTCCCCTTGCTGTGGAATAGTCACAAGGAGAGAACTCACTGCAGGCGTGCTCGGGTATGTCTCAAGTAAGATCATATGCTTCAAAGATGCATGAGGGATAAACAACGGCACCACGCGGCTCTTTACATGCCGTTGTTGTTCCTGGTTTTTTTTCAGTATTAAGGAGAATGGTGGAGGAGGTCCTGCAGGCCCTTTGGGCAATGCAGATTGTGGTTGTGCCACCGCTCCTCCTGATGCATTCTTTACTACTACCTCCTCTCCTTCTTCCTCTGAAACAGCAACACCCGTAGCATTCGTAGTCGTAGTAGTAGTATTCCTTGTTTCCTCCTCAGATCCTTCTTCTTGTCGACTGCTGCCATGTCTCTGATCCACCATCCGCATCACTGACAGAATGTACTCCTTGTCTGCACGGTAGCCGTCCTTGATAATTTTATATAATCCATGCGTCGGTGCCGACTCACTCGCGGCAAACACAAAGCCGCTGTTAAAGAGCACCATCGCTGTCGTTGGAGGAATCGTGTCAAAGTACGACACAGTCAATGGTGACGGAACCGCAACAGGCGCCGCTGCTGCTGCTGCAGAAGAAGACGATGTATTTCCATTACGTTTCTGCTGCTTCTGGGAGATTCTCATTGCATCATAGGAGCGCTGCACATCTACAAGTGTAAGACTGATGCGGAACACATCGCCCTGGTCGTCCTGAAGTAGCATAAAGAAATCATTTCGCACACATGTCATTGCATGTGAAATAATCATCGGGTCATATAAGTGCTCACGGAAGTCATTACGGCGTGGAAATGGTGCAGTTGTTTTAAAAAGTGAAACAAACGACGCACCGGATGGAGGCAAGAGCGAATGTAGATTATTATCCAACATGCTGTTACCAAGAATTCCACCACCACCACCGCTACCACCATGCAACTGAGGAAGTAAGTCATACCATATAAGTTCTGCGTCTGTACACACAATGACTCCGCCCGGACCGTACGGGGCTGCAGGCACAGGAATGAGGCGGTGCGCAGTTTCAGGTACAGAGACGAGATGTGTGCGCTGCACCTGCTGCAGACCAGCCACGAATGCATACACGACAAGTTGCTTCATTCGCTTATTACTCTTGTCTTCATGTGGTGATGATGACGACACTCCTCCTGTTGTTTTCATGGATGAATTCACGCGGAGAAATGCCTGACCAGCGCCCACACTAGACGCCGTTGTTGTTGTTTTTGTGGTATTATTATTATTTTTATTATTAGCACGATTATGATCATCCGCGGAAGTGGCCCCTGAAACAGTCTCATGTATTTCTTCTTCCAGCGTTGCAAACGTTGCATTTTCTATCGCACCCTCCAACGCACATATTGAGAAAATAATCGTCTGGCGATGCGCCTCAACGGGCGAACCAAACGAGAGGACGTCTCTTATAAGAGGCCGCCGCTTCGTGGAGGTCAATGCTCCTTCAGCTCCCGCCATGCTACCACGCTGCGATGCCATGTAAAGTTCATCCTCACCTGCATCCTCACCCTTATCATTATTAATATTCTTCCCGCGGTGTGTGTAGTACTCCTCGTGCTTTCGAAGCGGCACGAGTACTTTCAACCGCATCAACGCCGTTACAAAAACAGCGCGGCCGAGTGGATCAACAGCTAACCGCGCCCCTGGCACAGTCACCCGCGCCCCACTGCGGCCAAGTGTTACTTCACTCACACGCACAAACTTCCCACGCAGCGATGTCACCATCGAAGCCCCGCCTCTCATCATTCCCGCTCCAGATCCATCAACATCATTATCATCGTCATCCTCATTTTGATTATGTGTATTCACCTGCGTGGGATCCTGCGAGAGTCGCGCCGGTACGGGCGGTTCATCCAAATCGTAGCGCAGCATCACAAGACATCCCGTCTCTGATGTAACTGCGAGTCGGTGCATCGCCATACTTCCGCTGGACGGTCCGTCGAGAATACCGGGACCGCCGCTGCCTGCATTATTACTGCTCGCAGAGGAACGACCAGCAGCGGCGGATGTTGGTACAGTAGCAATCTGGTAGATGTTTGCAAACAGACGCGTGCTGTGTACACACTCGGCCACATTGCGGTCGGCGTGCAGCGTCCAGAGCTCAAGCGTGTCGTGTCGCACAACAACAAAGTCGGTCGCGCCGGGAATTGTGAAGGTCCCTACAGCACAGTGGGTGATTTTCTGGGTTGGAATGATTGTTTGGTGGTAGATTAAATCCATGTTTCTCGTTGCATCTCCAGGAGCCGTCTGAGGGACGGGTCGCGTTGTCATTTTTTATCGTCGCTAATTTCCCCACCTCCTCTTTTCTTCCTTTTTTCCTTTTTCTTTAGTGTATGTGTGTGTCTGTGTATTTCTCTTATGCACCTTCACTTACTTACCAAGCCCCTCTGTATGTATGTTTGTATGTGAATGAGTCGGTGAGGAAGGATGTCTCTTTCTCTCTCTCTCTCTCTCTCCCGTTTTTCTTTTTTATTCCTATTGTTCACTTCCACCACCTCCGATGGGTTGCAGAGTATAAATACAATTTATTTACAAGAAGTTTAACAAAGTAATAATAATAGAACGATAGATATAAAGGTAGAAAGAAACAAAACAACAATTGAAAGAACAAAACACAACATAATAAATAAATAAATAAATAAATATAAATATAAAACAGACATGTATGCATGTAGACAAAAAAACAAGTAAATCCAAAAGGAACCTCCAATATATGTTTTTTTTCTTTTCTTCTCTACTTACGCTGCCTTCGACACAATCACCGGTTTCTTCAGCATGGCGAGTGCATCCGCCGCACTCCCCGCTTCACTTCCACCACTCTCCTCCCTCTCCACCGCCGCCGCCGCCTTCCTCCGCTGCGACGCGAGCACCGGCGCCGGTATGTCCCACGTCTCCACGCCCATCATCCGCATTGTGTACAGGAACAGGCCAATGCTCAGCAACGCAAGCGCGACGCCGATGTAATTTGCATACCGCCGCTCGTCACCGTAGAGCCAGTCGCGGTACATTCCCGATTCATCAAACGTACCCTCGCCCTGTGTCTCGCGGAGACGGTAATCTTTCCCGCCCGCAACGTTTGTTATTAAGTTTGCGTTCTTCCAGCGGACACTATTGTTGAGCTTGTGGGCGGTCTTGTATACAGGGAGACTGTGGGCGACGGGCGGGCCTTTCCTCGCACTGCGCTCGCCGGGCTTTATGTCAAGCGGGCCTTCGAATAACTCCTTGCGGAACCCACGTCGCTGCATGCATATAGCTCCCATTGTTGTTGGCATTTCACTTCTTATCATTAACGCACACGTGCTCATCATCATCATCATTGCGCCGGTGTTTTCAGAGTTAGTTTCAGCTGCGAAAATTGTGTCACTGTTATTGCTGCTGACTCCTGCGCGGCGCATGGTGGGGAGAATACCACACGAGAAGACACGTCGGTTGTACAAACACTTCATTTCCAAAAGGATATGTATGCAGATTCTCTATATACCAATGTTATCGCTACTATAAATGTTTTTTTTTGTTTTCACTTCTTTTTCCCCTTTTCTTTCTCTAGAGAGCCCTGCTTCCCTATTACTAATTTCCTACCCTTCATGCATACAACAGAAGAAAGAAAGAAAAAAAGAAAAAACAAGAGGGAATGAGAGTGGACATACAAGAAGAAGGTTTGGATAAATGATTCATCGGGTAAGTAGGGAATGTAAATAAAAAAGCGTTTTTATTTTTCAAAACAAAGTGAGTATACATGAGAGGTACACACACTCACTCTCTTTCTCTCTCTCACAGAAACAAAATGGCAAGAAAGAAATACAAATGGCTCACTCACACAGCAGTCAAATAAAGATACAGAACTCTCCACGCAGATTATTTCACCTCACATGCGCCTAGTGTCACTGCGTGGCAACACAAGAGACCATCGGTGTGGTCACTTCATTATCGCCATCATTGTGGGAGTAACTGGAGGGCCGTTGTATACAAGTCACTAGACTCAAGCTGTTTTCAACATCACTACTAGTCCTACTCCTACTCCCGTTACTGACATTATTATGCTTCGTTTTCTTTTTTTCGTCGTCTTTTTACCCCGACTGCATTTATTATTATTATTATCCGAAGGGAAATGAAGACGTGGGGAATGAGAAATACATGGACACAACTTTGCTTCCTCTTTTTCTCACTCTGCTTCTTCTGTTGCTACGACATGTGGGAGAAGTCGTGTATCATCCACGTCGATCTCAACACCAGACTCATCAATCCACGATGTAATTAAATAGCGATTGCGGCCATAACTCGCAGCATTCGTGGAGCGGCCTCTTCTAGTCATAGTTCCACTGCGAGGATGTGAGGCTGGAGTTATTTTCATGCTTCCATTTCTTCTCACATTATCATCATCACTGCGAACGCGCACCGCTTCGAAGTGCGCGGTATCATGTGGAGGGAATGTATTCTTCTTGGCTCTTCTCTGTATACATCGCACCATAACATCTTCTTCTTGTTCTTCATCAGCTTCGCGAACTTCTTTCTTTTCTTCATGTTTCTCTTCAATGCATTCTTCTGCCGTTGCTCTTGGAATATGTTGAGTGTCATCAAATCCAGTGGCGGACGTTATTGGAGAATTCCTCCTCTCTCGCTGTCGTGGTACATATTATTATTATTATTATTATTATATTATTATTATTATTATTATTATTATTATTATTCCTCCTTGTATACATGGAATGAACTGAAGCAGCAACAGGATCAGGAGTAGAGTCTCCCTTTGAGTTCATTACACCATTACCACCATTCTTTGCACAAATACTCGACGGAGTGAATTCCACGTTTTTTTCCCCCTTTCCGCCACTTGTTGTTCTTGATCTAGATAATAATGAAGAAGGAGAGCCCAATGCAACTTTTTCTTCTTCTTTTTCTCTGGGAAAAGAATCAGAAACATGTGCCTTCAAGCCTCTATTGATAGTGTTGTTATCACCATCAGCCTTATCTATGGATAATATTCCTTTTCTTCCTTGACGTTGTTTTTTTTCCTGCAGCCACATTTCTCGTTTAGTGTTCCCTGCACATTCGTCATTGTGACTATCCTCCTTCTTCGATAGACTCTTCATGCTATTTACAGCCCACGAGGGGCCCTTTCCATTCATTGCAGATGCCATTATTATTGTTTCCCCTCCTTTATTATTATTATTATCATTATTATTATTATTCGCTCCCAGTACTCTTCCTCCTTCTTGTTGTTGTTGTATTACTTCTTTTTTTTCTGGACTATGCTTTCCTCCTAGCGGTGTCATTCCTAACGGTTCTCCACCTGCTGACATTGTAACAGTATCATTATTATTATTATAACTTCTTCTTCCTCCACTTCCACGCGTCGAACCTTTCCCAAGGGGAAGTGATGATGATAATGACGACGATGATGATGGGTTACTGATGTTTACACTACACATCCTGCTCTGTATACATGAAGGCCCCCCAACAGAGCCCGCATCCGTGCCGCCCTCCCAAGTCTTTGGGGAAACGGATGTATTCACAGATGCAGTACAGCCTACTACTTCTGTGTCCGGGTCGTGCGTGCGATATAATGAGGGAGACACACGACGACGCCTTCCTGATGATATTATTATTATTCCTCCATCTTCATCTTCTTCATCTTCTCTTCTCTTGCGTGCTCCATTTACATGGCGTTCAAAATAAGGTAATTCATCCCCCCTTCGCTGCGTGATATTTTCTCGTGCTGGGCCAACGCCATGTCCTTGCAGAATACTCAACCGACGTTGTAATTCATCACATGTAAGTTTGTGTGGTTTATTTGGCGCACGCGGCTGCCTCTCGCCCGCACGCTTCACACGATCTTCCTGCAGGTATGGTTTGATGTATGTATCGGGGTCCGGTAAATGTACACGCGGTTCGTGTGGTGTTTCAATTTTCGGTTCCACAGTTAATTCCGCACGATATGACGGTAACATTACTTCTTCAGAGTGAATGGAGACAGAGAATGCATGGCGTAGTCTCTGCCAGAGTGCATGCAGATCATTTACAGCCGTGCGCTGGGCCATGAGTGCTAGTTGTGGTGTGGGGCGCAAAAACACAACTTGTCCTGTTTGACAAATAGGCCCAGCCAACATGTCTAGTAGGGAAATTGGTCCGTGGGAAAGTGTGTTGCGGTTCAACTTTGCTTTGGATATTCCCGACGCCATGGCATTATTATTATTACTACTACAATTTCCTCCACTTTGACCTCTGTAACTACTGCTACGACGTTGTCGTCTAGTTACATGTATATTATTAATATTATTGTTGTTGCTGTTGTTGAGACAGGGTGATGTCCTTGCAGCTATTTCCAAAGAAGATCCACCACCACCACAAGCCGCTGCTTCTGTAGTAGTAGTAGCGCTGCTAGCATTATTATTATTATTATTATTATTATTATTATTATTATTATTATTATTATTAATAGCCGTAGATGACGATAATGTTATTGTAGGTTCATACTCTTGACTACAATGATGCACTTGACTACACAAGGACTGCCTCCCTCTTCCAGTAACAGCTGTATATGAGTAATTGCGAATGGACACAACTTGAGGAATCACTTCAGGAATGAGAAGTGGACATTCCACTTCACTATGAACCAACATACATGACGGTGCTGGTGACATTGAAGAAGAAGACGTGGTAACTTTATCTTTTCTCTTTATTAATGTACACACCTGTTCAGAAAACTGCGAGATTTCTTCGTCATATTCACTAGAACCATTACTATCATACCGCACTGCCGGACTAATAGTTAGCCGTCGTGCTTCACTTATCTCATCAATGCAAAACGTTACATCCACACACACACGCATGGGCGACTTCAATGCCTGGACGAGTACATCATTAAAGTTCTCATATGCCTGCAGTGTGATGTTACTCTCTGGAGAGCCATCGAGTAATGGATTCTCAAAAACTCCCACAACGCGAGTAACAAATGCAGGCCAATATAACACAGACTGCGGCTGCTGCTGCGATGATGATAATATTTCTGTTTTTGCTGCTTTTGTTGTTGTTTGTTTATCAGTCTGTAATCGATGAATGCCGCCACCATTCCGTATTCGCTCGTCAGGCCACACTGCCAACACTTTCTGCGGCCAACCCCCATCGTCTGTTGGTTTGAGTAACTCCGTGCGAACCCGCACAATCCCGCGTGTTTGACTGTAGTCAACAAGAAGAGGTGAGTTTAAACCGCCATTCGCCATTTCACTTGCGTACCACGCGGCGGGAATTGTTCCTGCAGGCACGATCCATGTGCGTGGGAACTCCACACGACTCAGCACACGTACATTGAATACATCATGCATAGTGTTATTATTATTATTATTCAGAAGCAGGCCGTATTTTTCATAGTAGTAAGCACTCACGGCGTCGTTATGTATGTTCGTGTTTCTCTCTTCTTCGTCCTCGCTATCATCATCGTCGTTCACATCGTCGAGGTGGCCAACGCACCACTTTTGATATTCGTCTTTAAGTAGTTCCATGGCGTCTGCGGCTGCGGGGCGGGCCACGACATCGCGAAGGGAGAGCTCCATTATAAAAAAAAAAAATAGAACACCACAAAGAGAAGTAAAAAAAAAGAAAAAAAATTAGCTGTGCGCTATATTCTTTATTCTTTTTTTTTCTCTTGATGTTGTGCTCCTACTTTTTTATTAGAGAACAACAAGGCAGGAAACACCTTTCCACCAACTCCACGTTTGGATGTTTTTACGAAACTAATATAATCCTTTTATCACTAATCTTTTCTTGTTCCCCTACACAAAGATACACACACACACACTACGCTGAGTTTTGGTTTGATATATATATACATACAGAAAGAGAGTAGAGATCAAGATCAAATCAAATAAAAAGAAAACAAATGGAATCTAATAATAGCACAAGTATAGCCACAATAAATTGTTTACCATACCTACATACATTGAGAGAGAAAGAGAGATGATGACATAATAATAATAATAATAATAATAATAATAGCAATCATTAACACAACAATAAGAGAGAGAAAAAGAAAGAGAGAGTTAACACGAGATGCAACCTCACAGTATTTCCCGTGATGGTTGGTGTGGCGGCACTGTATCCCAACTCTCCGGATACCGCGGCCGCAGTCTTGTTCCATACGCCTCTGTATAAGTCTCCACATGTTTCCTCTTTTCTTCGCCCGCTCCTGTTTCTGTAGACGTCATTTCCACCGCCTCCACCAACTGGGGACCCACGGCATTAGGGAACTGCAGCCGCTCACGTAATTCCTGTAATTTCTCAGGGGAATTCACATATCGTGCCTGACGCAAAACTTCATCCGTGCTATCCGATGGTCTCAACCCGCGGCTCTGCGTGCGCGCGGCCTGCTGCCCGACCGCGGCTGGGAGACTGTATGACTTTATTGTGTAGTACGGTCGACGGAGCAACGCCTCATTGTGCTCCACGGCATCGCGCTTAAGCCACTCCATCTTGCGTGTGTGCACGGGAAGCGGGTGGAGTAACTCCCTCCACGCAGTGCGGTAGCGAAGAACGACGGCAGTGCGTTGCATTATCGGAGAAATACAAAAATTAAGGAAAAGGAAGAAATTAAAAAAAAAAAAACTTCACAGAATAAAGAAAATAAGAGAGAGAGAGATTCTACACAATCAAACTCTCTCAGTCACTACAACACACACACACACACACACACACGCGCTTTGTCTTCTTCCCTTTTTCCCTTTTAAAATGTATGTTGGGACTTGTGACTTGCATCCAAACAAGGAAGACAGAGAAAACAAATGATACGTACACATACATAGAGAAGCATTACACTACATAAATACATATATGCAACACAAAGAAAGGAGGAACGAAACATTCATAAGCAGCAGGAGTAAACAATCATTTGCCCTGTACACACTTTACTCTTTCTCCTTTTTATCTGCTTTCCCTACAAGCAGGTATAGGCATACATGCCCACCATCTATCAGTGTATGCATGCCAGTAATGTACCTACCTCAAGCCAGCATGTGTCCCACGTCAATTCACCTCAGTCATATTTTTCTGTATACGTAAAGACCAACAAATAAAATGTATACGCGTAAAAAATGCGGGGGTGGGGGGGGGGAAGAGAAGAGAAAAGCAAAAAAAAAAGTGCACTTCCCTACACAGAAAGAATATATAGTCATAAATGTATATGTGCGTATACGGGAGTAGAAACAAATAATTCAATAAAATAAATCAGACAGAAATAACAACGGCAAAATAGTGAAGAAAAAACACCAAACGGAACAATCACAGAGATATAAAAGCAGTGAGGTGAAAGGATTTCATCAGTACACCTTTCTTTTTTTCATTTTGTGTTGTTTATTGCAGGTACATACATGACAAACTGACCACAGAAGCAAACCAAAAAGACACAACACTTCTCTTTTGTTTCAATTTTTATATACATATATCCATCTCCAAATCCTTCGATGTATATACGTTCCTCATTCCCGTCTCTTTCTCTCTCTCTCTCTATCTATCTATCTATCTCTTTCTTTCTTTCTATACGTTAACTACACACCAAACACCACTTTCCCCCTTTTCTCTGTCATTATCTTCGACATTCATTCCATGTATGACAACAACAAAAAGAAAGAAAGAAAAATGACCAGGTATCCAAATATATATATATATATATATATATATATATATATATATATATATAGAGAGAGAGAGAGAGAGAGAGAGAGTCTGGGACGATTTAATTTTTATTCCTTCTTTTATTATTATTTTCCTTTGCTCTCTCTCTCTCTCTCTCTCTCTCTCTCTCTCTCTCTTTGTTTTAGTTTACCGACGTGTAGGACGTATTCCCTTTGGCTTCGCAATAGTCGTCATGCACTTCGGGATATGTCTCTGCGCCGTTAGTTCTGCGAACTTTCTACCGCAATGTGGGCAGGGCACACGATCATCGTATGCGTCTGGCAACGGCGGCGGCGGTGACTGAGAAACTTGTTTTCCATGTTTTCTCCCACCAGCTCCTCCTACAGTGCCATTCCCCTTCTCACCAGCACCACCGCTCGGTGATGGATCCACGTCCACCTGCCGAATTGCACGCATGGCGGCCTGGAACTGTTCGTGCTGTATCTTCCACTTGGGGAGTTTGCCTGCATTCTGGTTACCAGCGGCCGCTGCGGGTTCTTTTTTTCCGCCACGCAGCGGTGCGGTAGACGCGCTATTTTTCTGAACTTCGTGAATTCCTTCAATGCCGTCTAACCGCTGTTCCTTCGTGTTGAAGACACGCCGCTTCTTCTGCATCCTCGCACAGACGTCCTCGTGGCGGGCAAGGATGGATGAGCGGAAGCTGCGGCCGCAGATACTACACGAAATTAACGGCTCGTTATCTGCTGCCGATGACAAAAGAACAGACGCAGAGTCTGCCTTGCTCCTAGCGCCGTCATTACCACCTCCACCACCGACAACAATCTCATCAAAGGGAGTATTACTCTGCGGTGATGTCTGTGGAGGCGTGGTGGGGCCTCTCTTCTTACCAGCATTTACCACCTTGGGGTTAGGGCTCTGCTGCTGCTGCTGCACTGGCGACCGCTGGTTTGCCTTCACTGCTGACGTTGACATCATCATCCCACCACCACCACCACCGACGCTGCTGCTGCTGTTGTCGTTTCCGCCTGATCCCCGCTGCTGCCGGGAAACAGGGCGCTTCACCGGCATGTCGTCTCTCTCCGCGCCGCCTATCTCCACGTCAAAGTTCCACGCGGGTCTCTTCGACTGCTGCTGCTTCTCCCGCTTCCTCCCGCCCCGCGGCGTTGAGCCCCGCCGCACCCCCCACTCGTTCGCGTCGCTCTCCGCCACCGGCTCGCTCAGTCGCGCCGCGCGGTCGCCGCTGCCGGTGCAGAGTTCTCTGCGGGCGGGGCGCGACATGGCGGCACCCGCAGTGCCCGCAACCGCACCGGCCGGCGGTGGGGCAAACACACGCGTCGCAAGCTCGTACGCCTCGTTCATTGTTTCACTGCTACCCGCTCGTGCTCTGTCGCCGCCGCCCGCTCTGCTGACTAAGTCTTGCGGCTGCAGCTGCTGCTGTTGGAGTAGCTGCCGCTTCTGCTTCTCCTTGAACTGCGCAATGGAGGCACGCAGTGAGTCCAGCGAAATACTGTTACCAAATGACCCCGCTGCAGGAAGTATGGGTGATCCCTGCGTTGTGGGCACCACGAGATTCATGTTGTGACCACTACTCCCTACAGATGCATTTGGCGCGGCAGTGTGGTCTACCTGCACGATTTGATCTGAGAGCATCGCCCACAACTGTCTCGCCTGATCCGGTGTGATGATGCCGGCTTTGGTGGCACGCTTGAAGTCATCCTCCACCACGTTTGCAATGCGGCTGCTGCGGGCTGCCGGCGGAAGAATCGGTGGGGATGCAGCCATGGTGGAAGCAGTAGCTGTCGTACTGTTGCTCCTAGTACTGTGGGAAAGAGATGGCTGCTGCTGTTGTTGCTGTTGTTGATTTATTTGTTGACGTTCCTCGCGAATCTTCCGGGCACGCTCCATTTGCGCAGCCCGCTTCGCTGCGTAGTCCTGAACGAAATTTGTGGCTGTGGGCATGTCACCACGTATTTTTTTTTCTCTGGTTCTTCCGTTATTTATTCGCCCTGTATAATAATAATAATAATAATAATAGTAATAAATTTTTTTGCCTGTTCGTATTTCCCCCCCTTTTTTTGGTTTCTTATCCTTCTTTCTTCCTGAGTGTTCTTTGTTTCTCTGCTCCTAAATGCTTTGCTACTTCTTTTTCTTCCCCCTTTTTTTTTGATCTACACGCTAAGTGAAAGCAAGAAGAAACAAAGAAACAGAGAGAGAAGGAAAAAATTACTTTATGTATGTCTACATTAAACCATTATTATTATTATTATTATTATTATTATTATTATTATTATTATCACTATTACCATAATAAACAAATAAATCCATATATGTATATATGTAGAGAAAACGTTATGGACCCAGGTCTCCTTTTCTTGCTTTTATTTTTTATGCATTCCCAACCTCCCAAACAAACTCATTTTCATTTTTTTTTTCCAATCTCCAATTTCCCATTTCCCCCCGCCCCTTACGCATGTTTCCCATTTTCCATTTCATCTTTACTGCGAGAGACGGTCTTGGTACTTTTCAAGCAGAAGTGCAAGTCTCTCCCGCACCTCCTTCGTTACTGCCGATGGCTGTGTCGTCAAGGCGCACCTCAACGCATCGTGTGCGGGGTCGTGGAAGTAATTCTTCCCCAACTCCGTGATCACCTCCAACGAACACGTCCTCGCCTTCTCTGCATTCTTCCGCAGTGTATCCTGCACACCCATCCCGGTAACATGCGGCGCGTCGCTCCACGCATCCATGTCGGTAACCATGGCGATCACGAGGTACGCCATCTCCGCCTCCCGCGCGAGTTTCGCCTCCGTCGCGGTTGTCATGCCGATGAGATTCCCGCCGAGTTGTTTATTCATCAGCGACTCCGCCCGTGTGCTGAACTGCGGCCCCTCCATCGTCACGATTGTGCTGCGCTCATGCAGCCGCCACCCCGCCGTGCCGTCATTGACCCCGGGAAATACTTTTTGTATCACATCCCGCGCCAAGACACGGAGGGCGTCGGATGTCGGGTAGGCGAAGTCGCAGTGGGCGACAATCCCGTTTTCGAAAAAGGTCGACTTGCGGCCAACGGTGCGGTCGATGATTTGATCAACAAGCACAAGATCGCCCGGCCGCATTTCGCCATCGAGGGAACCAACGGCGTTGATGGCGACGAGGTACCGCACGCCGAGGAGCTTCAATGCATACACGTTGGCGCGGTAGTTCACTTCGCTCGGGTTTAATGTGTGGCCAACGCCGTGGCGCGGGAGGAATGCACACGTAGCGTCGCCAACTGTGGCAACGCAAATATCAGCGCTGGGGGAACCGAAGGGAGTTTCGATGGTGTAGTACTTTGCGTCCTGTAATGTATGTAGATGGTAGACACCGGAACCGCCGATTACACCGATAAGGACAGGGCTGCCATGTGGGTTCGTACAGTGAGACATTTATATATGAGTTGGTATTTCCACAACCAAACTTTATTCAATTGTTAAAACGAAAACAAAAACTAAAAGGAAGAGAGAAAAAAAATACAAAAGAAAAAATTCAACTTTTTTTCTTTTGTATGTATGTATTTATGTATGTGGATTCTTTTGTTTTGCTGTAAGCTTATCCCTTTTTTCTTCCTTATATATTAAGTTACGAGTAGAAACACGGTTGTTGGTGGTCCTTCTACATACATCCATAGATAGAAAGATGGAGAAAAAGAGACAATCGAGATATCATAAGCATACAGAGTAAGCTGCTCTTTCTCTCCATCTCTCTATCTGTATACCAAGAAGGAATAGTACCAAAAAGCTGATGCCTGTGTCGTGAATGTTTCATTATCATCTTCAGTTATTATTTCTCCCTCCCTCTTATGTATCTCTTCCTCATTACAAGGAAAAAAAAAAGATGGTATCAATACCTTACACTACTTTTATTTTTCCTTTTTTTTTTAAATGTTATTCCTTTTTTATTTACTCGTCATATCTTCATGTCTCTTTCTCTCTCTCTCTCTCTCGATATATATATTCCCCACATTTCTCACAGACGTTAGCGTCCAATGTGTTCTGTTTTATACTCCAAAAATGCTGTGAGGTTTTCAATAACTTCCCGCCAGTGTGCCGCGTCATCCACCTCCGGAATACTAACCCGATAATTTCTTTGCGCCTCCCGCACGACGTGCTGCCGCCGCTTCACGTACGCCTGAAACAACCCTAAGAAACTCCTCAGTGATGCATGCACCCCCAGCGGGATGTATACTGCCGCGTCGTGCGTCTCGTCGAGGAAGAGATCCATGATGTGGTTGGAGGCCTCACACCGCACGCGCCACTGTGCGTCCACCGCAGTTATCTTCTCTATCCACTGCGCCTCACGTTTACTTCCTTTATTTTCTGTTAGTACAGAAGAAGAAGAAGTTGTTGTTGATGGTGTGGGTGGGGATAACACGGATGTGGAGTTTGCCTGCAGTCCCTCGTCCACATGCAATACACCCATTGCAAACCGCGCGGCCGCACATGTCGCCTCTGCGTTTTTGAATGATTTGCAAACGGCGCAGACAACACCGACGCAGGCCTGTTTCTGCAGCGGCGTCGCGTGAGAGTCCCACGCAAGTCGCGTGACGACGTCGACATCCGCCTCAACTGCGGAGAGTTGGTTGGATACATGCAGCGGCCCCCCCGCCTGCAGTGTTTGTTTGCGCTGCAGCGTCCATAACATCTGCAGAAGCGACTCAAGTTGAAGTCGCAGTAAATTCATCCCCGCGCTTGTTGTTGTATTCATCATCATCATTGTTGCTGCTGTTCCGTCTCCGTGTGTGTCTTCATGAACTTCTTCTGCTCTCGCTTCAGAGAGAAGATGTGAACGCACAGTCAGTGCATTCATAATTGCACGCCATATATGCGATGGCTCCTCACCCAGGCTGGACCACGGGACCATCATTAGTAATGTATTCGCAAGACTCCACACCCCCACTTCATTTGATAGGACGAGTAACTGAAGTTTTGTGATCATACCGCCCGTGCCGGATGTGCCCGCCGCAGTGCGTAGTGCTCGCTCAACTATAACATCATCTTCACAATTCACGGAACTACATAAGAAAACATGTCCATTGTTATTCTCTCTATTATTATTATTATTATTATTATTATTATTATCAGCAGTTAATCGAAGTGCATCCTTCATTAATTTGCCCACAACATACATCGCATTAGTACTGTAAAGTAAACTGGCATGTAAATTCTCTTGAAATGCCGCTTCATCATCTTTATCAGGTTCATTCAGGCCGCATATAATATCCACAACGGTGTGAAGAACATTCACTGCAGCCTGATCACAACGAAGTCTCCACAAGGCACGATGGATGAGTACATGTCGATGCTCCTCCATAAATGTACACCCCTTCAGTAAAAGAGGAACAGTACGACGCCATTCATTATGAGGCGGGTGTGCGTCCAAGACTGCAACGACAAGCGGCAACACACGTGCAGCATTCGTTGTGCTGCTTATGGAGTTCATGAGAGTTCCCTGCACATGTAAAGAGACCTCACATAATTGATAAAGAATATTCTGACGAATAATCAATAATATAATATCATCTTCCTTTTCCTCCTCTTCCCCTTCACCCATAGCAGCAGGCGAAGAAGAAGAGGCATGAACAGGAAGAGACAATGATGATGGTAATTCCTCCCGCAGCCATCTCATAATAAATGTTGCGTCAAGGGAATTTGTCAAAAATGTCTGATGTGCCGCCATCAGTTCCGATGATTGTAAAAGAGACGCGAGCGCCTCATTATCACCACTCAATACATGCAGCACTTCACTCCCCACCACAGCTATAGCTGCTAAGAGTTCTGCCTCACGCCGTTTGTACTGTCGCAGCCACATTACATCATTAGTTCCCACCGTGGTTGCACGATACAACTGTGCGGGGTGCTGCAGTGTTCCCCAAATAATTCCCGTTGTCGCATCAAGCATGGAGAGTAATGTATTCAGGACAAGAGGAACAGAGAAGGCCTCTGCAATATGCTCATTACTCTCTACACATACAGAAATCAATTGCAGTACTTCCTCTAATGTACGTGAGGCAAGTATAAAAGGAGAGTTATTATTATTATTATTATTAACATGATTTTCATTCTCATTCTCATTCATGCCGGCAGCTTCAGCATCGTGAGAAACTGCCTCGCCGTCTTTGTTTACAAAATGAGCTGGTGGTTGTGGTTGTGTCGGTGCATCACGGCGGGTCTCCTGCACAATTCCCCATGTAGACATCATCAGCGCTACCAATGCATCTCGGAACATAATACGTTCTCCCATATTTTCTCCTTCGGTTTGCTGCGTGCATGCAGGAAAGCTGCAGAGCGCCAATGCATCCACGACAGCATCCTCCACACTGTTCACAACAAAATTCCGAAGGGCTTCAGCGGCGGCAGTCTGCACGTAAAACACCCCGGGATCATGTTTACATGCATTAGATGTGGTGAAGAGAATCTCCGCAAGTCGCTGCGGAACACCGAGCGCCACCAAATTCGCGTGCTGCGTGGGCCGCAGGGCGAAGGCGGCGATGTCTGCGCAGCCCTCCTCCACCACACTCCAGTCAGGAGACTGCAGCTTGGAGACACACGGCGGGGTGGCAGGCAGTTGAGCGTTATGAACGGCTACATTGCTATTGTTGTCAGCGTTATTATTATTATTATTATTATTATTATTATTTTGGTTCTTCTTGGAGTTAACCTTGCGGGACTTTGGTCTATGACCCTTCCTTGAGTGGCTTCCCATTTTATCCTTCCCCTTTCGTTTCTTTCGTTCCTTTCTCTCTCTCTCTCTCTATGTATGTATGTATGTATGTATGCCGAGGATGTGCATGTAAATGAGTCATGTAAAGAAGAGGAAGAGAGGGAGAAAGAAAGGGATATAAGAAATGACATATGTGGAGCTTCATAATGTTTTATTGAATTCTACACACACATGCACACAGACAGAGGAAATCCAGAGGATAAAAAACCAACAACAACAGGAAAAAATAAATAAATCAAAACTTTCACATTTTCATCATTTCATCAAATGACAGCACACACTCCTCAAACATCTATAGAAAGAGAATACGTAGCAACACTGAAGCGCTTAAAAGAGATGAGCCCATTCAAGGAAAAACATATATATATATATATATATATCTATCAATTTGGGAACTTATTTATATTTCTGTATGCATCGACTTTATTAACCTGTAGCATTACTGACGATTGCCCTCACTGCATCCCTTGCAAAAGGAATATACGACAATATATACCACACCATCGCCCCAGACTGAATCAAACAAAATAATAAAACCAGCAACGCATTATGCAGCAGCAGCGCACTGAGAAGTGTTAGTAGCAGCGACACGAGGTACGCCGTTGTCGCTATCCACCTGCTGTCCGAGAACATGCGCTGCAGGTGCGCCGCGGGCCCTGCGAGAAACAACATCCCGCAGAGCGCCGCGATGTTTCCGAGGGTGAAGAGAACGCTGAAGAAGACGAGGTCGCCCTCAATTACAGTGATGAAGCTCAGCAGCGAGAAAAGCATCCCGACGCCGGCGCAGACGACGCAGCCGGTGAGGCGCTGCCGCCATGTAAGCGAGGGGCACAAGGACTCGGAGTCGGTCGTCTCCATCGCAGCGGCGGTGGAAGTACCGCCGGAGGAAACACCGCCGCTGGAAACAACGTTTACAACGGTGGTGAGTTTATCCATCTTTTCTTTTCTCTACTTCTCTCTCTCTCTCTTCTCGTATTTCTAAATATGTATATATGTCTTACTCTCTAAACTACACTCTTTGTCTTTTTTGGTGGGGAGGAAAAGAGAAGAGAGGGCGTGTGTGTGTGAGAGAAAATGAATTGGCTATACACAATTGACATCACCCCTTACTCACGCATCTGCACATATATATGCACACAGATTTCTTTTCTTTCCTTTTTTTTTTACTCGAGTTACTACTATTTATCCAAATTCATTAATTAAGAGTTTTAATGATCCGTTGAGTATTTGTCTTCACGCATGTCTCTCTCTCTCCCTCAGTATTTTTATATATTTATTCTTGTGCTGCTAGTTTCCGCGGACTGTATACTTCATGAAGTAATCCATAAACGATACCCCTGCAAAGGACGCATCGCGGTGGTCATACAAATACCGTCGTGTTTCATAAAATAGGGAAGGCTCAAGTGGAACCTCAAGTACAGACACCGCCTCCTGTTGCTTCTGCTGCGTCTTTTTCCTACCACCACCTTTCCTTTTATTCATAGCTTCATATTCCGCCATGATATCATCGGAGCGTTGCTTGTAGCTCTTGCACGGCACACGATGGGCTGCAGACCAATGAGCCCTCTGACACGCCGCATCGCAGTAATACACCGCCCTGCAGCTACCACACCGCAGAAGTGGATTATTATTATTATTATTATTATTATTATTATTATTATTATTATTACTATTATTACCACCATCCGTGTGTACATGCGAATGTTTTCCACAGTGCGCACACTGCACATGACTGCTGCGTGAGACGAGCGGAATGAGATGTAGCATCGTCGTGGATGCGTCAAGAAACATTAAGTCATGCGCCTGATTAACGCACTCCTCCGACCACACGACGGCAACATTATTTGATTCCCCGCCACCATCCCGCCTCACCTCCGGCAGGGCGGCTAATATATCTTTAATCGCAATGCGAACATCCTCGTCGCCCTCCCGCATGCCGTTGTTCCCACCGTCACTCTCATCGCTGCGTCGCCGCCGCCCGCCTGGTGGTGAGGAAGACGATGACAGTGATGATGATGTCGCTTCATTTCTTTTCTTCTCTTTTTCTTCCTCCTCTTCGCCGATGAGTTCCCGCAGCGCCGGCACGAACCACGGCAGCTGCGCGAGAAACTCAAGATTCGCGCGGGCGTAGCTATTTATCTTCTGCATCACCTCCTGCTGCGGGGAAACAACGGTCGTTCCATTAACACTAGTAACACTATTAATATTAATATTATTATTATTATTATTATTATTATTAACATTGCCACCGGGGCGTAGCGGTGCGATAGTTTCAAGGCGGCATAGTTCGCCCAGCAGCGCGACTGTTTCCCAGCGACACTCCTGCACCACCGCACTGCTGCGCTGCGCAAGAAAAAACGCGATACTCTTCAGCACCGCCTCTCGTCGCTTTTTATTTACTTCCTCAGCAGCAGCAGCAGCGACTGACGCCGCATGTAGTGGTGTGTGCTCAAACAAGAAAAGTTTTACGCTTGGGTGAAAGGCGACCGTGCTGAGGGCGACGAGATGATACGCACGCTCCTCCATCATGACATCCGGTGCGGTTAGGCGGTCGTAAATGTGGTCGAGTGTTATCGGGTCCGGTCGTGGGGGCGGCGGAACTGCGTTACTTTTTTTTTTCTGCGATGACATTTTTATAAACCCACTCAAGCAGATGTATGTATGCGTGTGTGTCCCTTCTGTTCCTCTTCCTGTAACTAATAACTATCATTGTTATTGATTTTGCACACAGATGCCAACGAAACAAGAGGGTGCGATACATTACATGCATACATAAAGAAAAAAAGAAGGAAAAAACACAAACAAAACAAAAGGGAAAGAGGATAAAGGAAGTATCAGCTAAAATTGGGGCTTCGCTTTTTTTTTCCCCCCCTTCTTTTTATTCTTCTTCTTTCAGATGTCCACAGAGAGAGGGAATTGGGAGTACATTATATTTTCTTTATTTTCTCTTCAGTTCTTACAATGGAAAAAAAGAAAAGAAAAAAAGAACTTTCCACACTTTCCTCATTATAATATCTCTCCCTCTCCCTCTCCCTCTCCCTCTCTTTTCTTGTCTGGCTATGCTGCCACAAAGTCCCGCAGTTGCCGCAGCCACCGCTCGTACTCCATCTGCTCAACCCACACGGAGTACTGCGCAACAAACTCACCAAACTGATCGTCGATGCGCCGCTCCGCCAGCCACGCCTGAATGCCGTCAAGCACTTCCTCCTCAACCTCGTCAAGGTTTGGCCCAGGATACCCACCGAAGATATTATTATAATGCACCTCCACTTCTTTTTCTTTCTCGTCTTCTCCCTCATTATTATTATTATTATTATTATTGCCTGCACCTGTGGGAGAGTTTGCTCGGGATTTACGTGCAGTTTTGTATGAGCCGTGGAAGACAACGTTATCAACAATCAACTCGCCCTCTACAAAGTCAGCCCGCACCTCAATGCTTTGGTCATACAAGCCGCGTTCTTCCTCCTCGTCCCCGCAAATGTTTTCCTCACCGTCGTTTTTCTCCGTCTCCTTCCTTACATGCGATAATGATGTTGTTGATGATGTTCCCTCCACACGCTGCACAAACAACGAAAACGGAAAGTGTTCGCCCCGCACATCACACTCCGGATCCAGCGACGGGTCCCGCGTCGTCAGCTGCACGCGAATTGTATGCCGCTCCACAACCCGCGGCTTTGTTACTATTTGCACTCCGCCGTCTGCATGTGTGTGCACCGGTGTTGGCGGGACCCACCAGCAGCGGCCGTAGAAGAAACTCGTCCCCGGCGCGTGGTACATCTCCCACCCGGGCGGCGGCGGCGGCGGCCCGTCTTCTTTATCGAGCCGCAGCGTCTCGTCCTGAATTTCTTTTTCTATGCATTTAAGAAGAGAGCGCTCGGGGAAGTCGGACGGGGGAAAGGCACTGCGGGGAAGAGTAACTCCGTTGCCATTATTATTATTATTATTATTATTATTATTATTATTATTATTATTTTCATTATTATTGGTGGCTATGAAACGACATGTATGTCGATGATGATGGTGGTGGGAGATTGAGAGAGATTTCATCAGTGAAACGGAGGAGTTTAATATGCGCATCGAAGATGAGGGGATAAAATAAGGCCCATGTCGTCCACCTAACAATAATCGTTGCATGAAGAGAGACAAACCACAAAGTAATGAATCCTTTCCTTTGTTGTAGTGGTGGTAATGATTGTGGTGGAATGATTCTATGTAGTTATACCAACACTTTACCAGTTTCCACTTTCTCACAAGGCACTTATTATTGTGTCGATATTCTTATAAATAATCTCTCCCCCCTCACCCTCACCCTCACTCTCTCTATATATATTTCTTCCCAGTGATACCGAAAAAAAGAAAGAGTAGGAAAAAAAGAAAGAGAGAAAAGGGATGTATACAGAGAGACACAGATACACACATACACGATTATCCAGGTATGTTTTTATTGTGCTTTCAATGAGTACTAGGCCCAAAAGTTAGGGAACAAGTTCATTATATATATTTTTTCAGTACTTCTTGAAGATGTTTGGAAATGAATAGATCAACTCCGCGGATGGTGGTGGTGGATTTTCTTCTTATTGTTGGCATCCAAACACATAAACACCAAAGAAAAAGTCTTCGTTTGTCTTCCCTACTCATCATCATCTTCATTCCTATCCTCACTGTATTCACCCACATATATATATATATATATATATATATATATATATATATATATATACGGTCATTGATAACTATTAAGAACTATAAAGAAGACTCTCTCCAAGGCATACACCCACATACACCCACGGAGAGAAAGAGATAAAACGTTCTCATTTTTCATCTTCTTCCTTTTTTTTTTTCCTACTCTCATATCCCCTAAATGCGTATTCCAACCCATTCTTTCCTTTCTTCTTTTGTCTATTTGTATTATTACTCCCCTCCTTCCCACACGCTTAGTCCATTGCGAACACCGCGCCGCGGTTCTTCCACTGCCACCCATTGCGGTGCATGCGCAGCCCGTACGTCCACAGCGCGAATGCCCACCCGCCGATTCCCCAGAAGGCGAGCCGCAGCGCGAAGCGCCAGTGGCAGAAGCCGAAGAAGTCCTTCAGCGCGAAGTGCCCCATGCCGAACCACATCCCCGCCCCCTGCCGGTCGACGTGCCGCACGGGCGACTGCTGCGCGAAGGGGGCGTAGGGGTCCTGCAGCCGCGGGTCGTTCCACCCGCGCCACCCCGCCGGCCGCGCGCGGAAGTTCGGCTCCGCGTGGGGGTGCGGGCGGAGGGAGTTGAAGCGCGTGTACGGCGCCGCGCGCTCGATGGTGGCGACGGGGGCCACGGCGTGGTTGGCGGCCTCGTGGCCGGAGCGACGGAGAGCACTTGCAAGCATCAGCGATTATTATAAGTAATAATAATAATAATAATAATAATAAAGACTAAATCCGAGTCCTTTTTTTTGCCCTTTCCTAATTATTTCTTGGCTTGTGGTAAGGCAGTAAGATGGAAGTAAAACCACAAACTATATATATGTGTGTATATATATATGTACACTTCTAAAGTGCAAAGCAAATAATAATGGTATTCTACAATAAGTAGTAAAATAGAGTACTAGACTAGCAGGTCTTGATTTATGTGTGTATGTGTATACATGCCAACGAAGAATGAAGAAGAAAGAAGAGTGAAAAAGATTTTCTATATTTTATTTTAATGATGCAAAACAAACAAAAGAAGGATAAAAAAACATCACAAGTATCAAGGTATAGAGAATACACGTATCCAAATTTCAACCTCTCTCTCTCTCTCTTTCTCTGTTTCGATATATTTATGATCTTTTAACTCGTTGCGTCCATCTATGCACGTATATATATATATATATATATATATGCACAAGGAAGATCAAACCATGATATTCTCTACTGTAATCTTCCTTCTACTCTCAAATTTTTTTCTTTTCCTCTTTTTTTATCTTTGTTCTTTATCCACGCAGTTTCTCTGCTTTTGTAAAATGTTGTGGGTGGTCTCCAGCTCGTTGACCCGCAATTACACCAGAAACACTTGATGTACGGGAACTCCTCCCACCAGCCCCTGGAGCACATGTATGCAGAGATTCCATATGTGTTGTTTTATTATTTTTCCTCTTCCCTCTTGTATCTCCACCAAATGAAAGCGACCTCGCGGTGCATGTATTCTGCAAACTGCGCCGTCCTCGCTGAGGTGCAGAGAAACCAACACGTGCTCTGCCATTATTATTATTATTATTATTATTATTAATTTGATCACTTTTCCTCGAACGGACACGATGATATGACGGCGCCTTGCTACCATCTGCAGTGCCGTATATAGTAGCATACAACGCAACCAACATATCTGAAGAAAGTGTAATTGCATTATTATTATTATTATTATTATTATTATTATTATTATTATTATTATTATTATTACTACAACTCTTACCACCCCGAGAGTAATGACTATAGGCATAGGAAGTATCAACATTCTGGCTTGTGTTCCCGTAATAATGACTGTATGTATGGGAACTACTACCCCGTTGGGACCGAAGTAACACTGAGGAATTATTTGCACACCGACACTGCCGCTGAATTTGTACTTCGTCTTTTGCTGGAGTACATGAATGAAATAAACGATGTGAACTATGCGTGCGGCAGAAATCTAATATCGGCGCCTTTCGTGTTTTTGTTGTTTTTATTTTTATTTTTCTCGCTTCTCCTCGTTGTTGTTGTTGATGATAAATCACAGGCGACGGTGAGTTCCCGTCAATTGACCGCAATTGTTGTTGTGGTGTGATAATAATTGAAGGGGAATTAAAGCCTTCAAGTGATGTACTTTCATGCCGCAACGGCGTATTCACTTTAGTAACATTATTATTATTATTAATATTATTAATATTAATATTAGGAGAGGATGACGATAAAAAAGGAGGTGTGCGATCATAGGACGAACATGGAGGCCGTATAGAAGGAGAATAAGCACTACTAGTATTAGCACTAGCACTATTAATATTATCATGATTATTTGGGTCGTTGTTTACCTCTCTTTTATCCCACCGCCGCATTACTGTTGAAGACAACAACAGTACCGATTCCTCCTCATTATTGTCATTATTATTAATATTATTATTAATATCAGGAGCACTAAAAGGAGCAGGGGGAGCAGCAACAACAACAGTCGCACCACCATCATTATCGTGTACACATGAATTATTTACTGCTGCCGTCATCATCATATTCGCACGGTTTGACTGCACGTCGACTAACCGCTTCAGTTCCCGCCGCATCTCCCGCCACACCTCCGTCGACATGTGCCGCACCTCCTCAGCGAGTCTCTCGTGCTCCTTCACAATATTCCGCCGCTCCCTCTCACGCGTGGCCGCCGCTCTACATATCGTAGTGTTGGTTGGCCGCACTGTAGTTGAAATGATTGGTTTTCTGTGTATTCTTTCCTCGTGTTGTTGTGATTTTGTTTTCTTTTCTTTTTCTACGGGAGTTCTTGGGAGAAGTGAAGGCGTGCGCTTCATCTTTCCTTCACTACAAGGCGTGGACGTGGTAGAAGTTACCCCGCCGCTTTCCTTCACTCCATGCATGTTGTTTTTGTTATTAATAATATTATTTCCGAGGGGAATGTTTCTGTAGGTGCGCTGCGCCACAACTTTGGTTGACCGTGGGAAACACGGCGCCGATGCAGTTCTCACAGCCGGCTGCATATTATTAATATTTCTTCTCGTCGGTGTTAACGATGATGATAATAATAATGTACTTTTCTTCTTCTTTTTATTCATATTATTATTATTATTATTATTATTATTATTATTTTCCTTTCTTGTATGCGTGTTGTCTAGTTCCTCACGTTGATGTATCTTCGCCGTGGAGCCAAGGCAGGAGTACCACGGCTGCAGCACAGTTCTACTAGCGTGCGGCTTTGGTTGCAGTGAAGGCGGTCGTCGCAGAAGTGAGTTCGTCCTCTTCAAACATGTATCATTATTATTATTATTATTATTATTATTATTATTATTATTATTAATATTAATACTTTTATTTTTCATTGTTCCAGGCTTTGATAATAAGGCAATCTTTTTCGATGCCGGGGAAAGTGTAATCACATTCACACTATTATTATTATTATTATTTTGTTTCCTTGTTGTAGAAGCAAAAGATTTATTTTTCTTTTCGTCTTCTGCTTTATTAAAGGCGTCCACTTGTTTCTTCCTCTTCACTGTAGGTGATAATAATAATGAAGAAGAAGATGTAAGCGTCATTGATTTACGGTGCAAAGGGAACAGTGAAGTTGGCGTGAATGACTGCACACGTCTGTAGACCCCCGGCGGCTCTGCGGCATGCGGCGTCGCTGTGGAGCTCCTATGAAATCCCCCGGCAATTATGTTTTTACTTTTATTATTATTTACACTCACTTTATTATTATTTACAGTTCCCTGTAGATTAGAGGCACCGCTGATATTTCCCCTTTCATTATTATTAATATTAATATTATTATTATTATTATTATTATATTTCTTCACCGCCATTGTCGTCTTTTCAGTCCCCGGCGGGGACACACGTGTTCTCGTCTCCCCCACGTCTGTGCCGCGGCTCGTGTCTTTCCTCCTTCGGCTTCCCTGCGAACTCAGGGAAGGTGGCCGTGCGCATGCCGCCACCATGCGAGTAAATATAAATATATTCTTTTATTTTTATTTTTATTTTATTATTTAAATTTATCTATCTATGTATACAGTGAGAAAGAGAATATTAATAATAATATTAATATTAATATTAATAATAATAATAATTCTCTCCTACACGTACCAGTACAGTTCTTTATATTTTATATTACTGCTTGCACTCCTCCCTCTCTCTGTGATGCTCCCAGTCAATCCCTCGCAGACGGAGCCGCAAAAAAAAAAAAAAACAAAAAAACAAAAAAAAAGAAGTGCCGCCCCCCACGTCCTTTAATTGTTTAATTATTTTACAGACTGAACAAACAATGTGAATGCATAAATAAAAGAGAGAAAAGAAAGTAAAAAAGGGAAAACAAATATCACACGTAGATAATATATATATATATATATTTATATATTTATATTACTGACATTCTTTTTTTTTGTTTTCATTTGTTGTCTTCGGTGTTAACGCATGAGAACTACCACGGCGGCATTCGGGACGACTGAAGTAACACCAGCACGAAGAAAATAAAATACAAAGGGCGATAAATAAAATAAAATAAAATAAAATAAAATAAATTATAGCAGCAGTAGTCATTCAAATAATTCCTCAACGACGCTGCATTTCTCTCAAACTATTTTCTTTATTCTTTTGAGGGCGGCTGGGAAAACTCAACACTCACATTCAGTCTGAATTCTCACCACCACTATTTCTATTTCTATTATTATTATTATTATTATTATTATTATTATTATTATTAACACTGTAACTATTACTCCCCCCTTCCCCCCCTTTTTCCTCTATTGTCTACATACATACATAATGTGTGAACTCTTCACTTCTTCCTTCTTTCTTTCCTCTAGCCGATTATATCTCTGACTCCGTACTGTTGAATCATAGTCACGAGACGTTGTTTTTCTTCAGCACATTCAGGGCAGCTAACATCATAATCGTCATTATTATTCCATCGGCCCTCACTCTCAGAGGACAGTAATTCATCAAAATCTTTTTCAGTATTCACCGCCGCATACACGAAGGAGAAGGGTTGATGCTTTCCTTCTCTTTTGAGTGATGATAAAGAGTGTGAATAAACACTCACATTATCATTATTATCTTCTTTCTTCTTGTTTACATTAGAAGAAGAAAATACAGAGAATATATAATTTAATGTCGTGTTGATAAAATTATTATTATTATTATTATTATTATTATTCTCTCTACCTTTGTTTTCCCATGGAGACACTGTGCGCTCTTGTCTCCATGAAGTACGAAGTTTTCTCTTTTCCCTATTATTATTATTATTATTATTATTATTATTAGTATTACTACTGTGGGAAATAATACCCGAAGTGATATTTCTATTTGTATCCCCTCTTGTTGTTTCTTTTTCTTTTTCTTCTTGTGTACATGTCTCTTGTGCTACCTCCCCCCCCTCCTCCTCCTCTTTCACTTCTTCATTCTTTTTCCTCTCGTCATTATAATAATTACATACATCATCATCTTTATTATTATTATTATTGTCATTATTATTATTGTCATTATTATTATTATTTTCCTTCACTTCATGTTCCTCTTTTTCTTCACTTTTAATATTTTCTTCCACTTCTTCTTTTTCTTTTTCTTCTGCATACATCTCTCTTTCTTTCTTTTTCTCATCCTCTTTTTTCTCCTGTTTTAACTTCTCTTCCAAAAACTTAATTCGCCTGTATGCCCGCTCCAATTCCTTTAATAATTCCTTGTTTGTCTTTACATGATTTATCGTCGGTTTGTTGCGAATATTTGTGGCATTCTGAGCGAACTGTAGCGTCGACAGTGTTTCCATGTAATTACACGACTCCGGTGATATTGTGCAGAGAAGTTGCGTGCATGCATTTCCACCTATGCTCTCTTGAAGAAGTCGTGTGAGTTTGGAATCCCTGTATGGAATATAATAATAATTATTTTTATTATTTGTATTATTATTATTATTATTATTATTATTATTATTATTATTATTGTTATTATTATTATTATTGTTATTATTATTATTGTTATTATTATTATTATTATATGATAATGAAGACAATTTGCGAATAACATTTCCAAGGAATGTAAGAGAGAGATTTATATGTTGTGCTTCTTTTAATGTTTTGCCCTCAGCTCTGGTTAAATACACCCGCTCAGAACCTGCCAAGTCAACAAGCGTCATTAATGAACGCACACGATTATTTTCATTATTTTCATCATCACTGTTATTATTATTATTATTATCATTTTGTTCTAATGAAAGAAAAATAAAAAAATGTGACCGGCTGCTTGTGTGATTTATGAGCGTTGCGCTTGCGTGGCGAACACGTGTTGCCCTTCCCAGCAGCGTCATCATTTCCCCGCGGCTGGACACATTGTGCCACGAGAGCCCCTGCACTTGAATTCCCTCCACGGGGTCCTGCCGCAGCTGCAGGGAAGACGACGAGGAAGAAGTGGGCGGGGCGGGACGTGTGCAGGCGGGGCGGCCGGGGGAGGGGGAGGGGGAGGGGGAGGGCCGCGAGTTATCCACTTGACTGTTGTTATTATTTTTATTATTATTTTTACTGGGACTCTCTTCATTATTTTCATCATTTTCATTATTATTATTTTCTGGGAATATTTCAGGCATGGTCATAAATAATGAAGGTGGATTATAGTTTTCATTATTATTATTATTATTATTAAAGGACTCCGAGAGGACATCATATAATTCCTCCTGGTACATTTCCAGTGCACTCATTCTTATACTCCAACCAAATGAAGAAGTGGTGGAGGACGAGGAAGAAGAAACAGAAATTTCTTCCTCTTTATTATTATTATTTTCTTTATCTTCTTGTGGGAATTTCTCCTTCAGCAGTGCAAACATCATTTCAAACATTCGTGGAATTAATCCGTACTCCTTCGTGTCGTGTATCTTCTCCACCCGCCCCCCGCCCGGCCCCAACATCGAGTGCGTCTTCCCGCTCCCGCTCTGCCCGTAGCACAGCAGCGTGCTGTTGTACCCGAGAAGAAAGACGCGCAGTAACTTGCGCCCCAGCGTCTGCATGATTTCCTCCTGCGTGGAATTCTCGTCAAACACATGATCAAACATGAAATTATTTTCCCTCATTTTATTATTATTACTACTGGGGAACTGTGGGGAGGATGACGTAATATATTTTATTACTCCACAACGATCACGTAGACAGCAGCAACGCGGGGACAGTAATGAAGAGTTACTACTATTATTACTATTACTATTATTATTAATTGAGGGAGCGGCTGTTCGTTTTCTTCCTCCTCCTCTTCGTTGTTGCCGCCACGACGAGGACGGCGGTGTTAATAATGACGAGCGAGACAACGACGAGGACGGCGGCGCATGATGATGTATAAAAGAGAGTGAAGGACGAATGCGGATGCTCACAGAGATGTTCCCAATATTATTAACATTTTTATTATGTTTATCTTTCCTGTATACATCCACATCTCCCTTAGTATTATTATTATTATTATTATTATTATTATTATTATTATTAATATTATTAACATTATTATCTTGCAGGGAAATCACGGGAATTACATTCCCAATGTTACTACGACTAGACGTACTTCCCAGCGATGCTCGGTGCGATGATGACTGTTTTGTGTCAGACGTCGGCGTCATCATTTCCTTCGAAGACATTGATGAAGTGGTGCAAATAAATAAATAAAAGGGAAAACAAAAACAAAAGGACAATTCACTTTATATATATTTGCGTGTGTGTAGTTACTACTGTTCGTGTAATAAACTGCAAAGGGGCCTGTAATAAATAAATAATTAAATAAATAAATGCTTCTACTACTTCTCACTAGTATACATTAAGAAAGAAAGGAGAAGGAAAGAAGGGAAAAGCATTTGTTTACATACATACATTAGAGGGAGAAGGAAAATGAGGTGGAAACGGTATATACATATATATGTATATATATATATATATATAGAGAGAGAGAGAGAGAGTCAAGGTAGTAAAATAATAATAGAGATAAGCAGCAGGAAAAAAGGAGAAACAAAAACAAAAGCAAAAAAAAAAAAATGATATTGTCATAAAAATGATCAGTCCGTCATGTAATACACCGCAGTTTTCCTCCCTGTTTTTCTCCCTGTTTTTCTCACCTCTTTTTTACTTATTTATTTATTGTTTGTTTATTTAGTTTTAGTTTTAGTTTTTATAATCGTCTCGTTCTTATATGTATATGTATGTATGTATCCAGAAAAGAAACAAAGGACACAATCAATGAACAAGCATAACAGCCGCCTTATTTATTTATTTATTTATTTTCTTCCTCCTTTCTATATAAATAAATAAATAAATAATTATATTATATTATATTAACAGCCGGATGTTATTATTGTAGTCTTCCCACTCTTCCTATGAACGCGTGTCTGTGACGGGTCGAATCCCTTTTCGCTTGACTGGTACACCGCCCACGACGGCGTCGGCGCCGCATATTCCGCCGCCGTGAAGTTTGTCCTCCCGCTCCGCGCCAAGTTCATAAATTTGTTGTAATCAATCCACGTGTGCCACACTCCATTAACGCAGAAGCGGCGGAGCGCAATGAGAACACAGCAGCTGTGCTCGTGCTCACAGGCAATACTGTAGGGGCCGCTGCTGGAAGTATTATTTTCTTTTTCTTCATCATTTTCATTTTCATTTTCATTTTCATTATTATTATTATTATTATTTTCTAACCATGTTCGTTTATCTTTTGGAGCCACATCAAACTCCAATTCTTTACACAAGTCCTCACAGAAGCGAATGACTTCTGCATGCCGCGGCACATTCTCCTTCATTGTGAGTGTTGATGTTGAGCTCGTGCCGCAGTATGTAACCCCCTTCACCTCAATGAAATCCGGCCAGCCGAGTCGAACGAGATTTGCGTAGGCGGCAATATTTTCTGTGTTATATTGATTCACAAGTGTCAAGCGAAACACCGTCCTCTGCTGTTTATGCCGCAGTGTCTGTATGCACGCCAGACATCGTTCCCAGTAGTCCTCAAACAACGGCCGGTCAATTCGCCGTAACTCCTCCGAGGTCGCCGCATCGATGGAGAGGTATAACTGCGTGACCGGTTTTAATGCCCGCAGCTGCTCCGGGAACTGCGCGTTTGTCACCATGAAGGAGGAGATCCCGCGGGCGTGCAACAACTCCACAAATGTGTTTATCTCCGGGTACATGATGGGCTCCCCCACGAGCGACAGGGCGCAGTGCCGCACCTCCATCCCCTCCGCCAGCCGCTCCGCCGTCACCCCGGGGACGCCCCGCATTTGTTTTATCATCCGCGCGTGCCCCCGCAGGCCCGCGGCGATTAACGTCTCCGCGGGGTCAACCCTCCAGCGGAATGTGCGGGAAACGGGATTCGTGTGGTGCCTCCAGCAGAAGACACATTTGTTGGCGCAGGCGAGGCTCGGCGTCATCTCCATGCACTGGTGCGAGGCGATGTTGTAGAACGTGTGCTTGTAGCACCCGCCGCGGCCCCGCAGCATCGCCTTCGTCCAGCGGCACAACTTCACCCCGCTGTGGGAGCCGACGAGGTGGTAGCCCTGCCGCTGCAGCGAGGCGCGGAGTCGGGGGTGCAGTAGTTCAGGAGGATCCACAGCGCTTGATGCATCCTCACCATTATTATTATTAATATTATTATTATTATTAATATCATCGCCGTCGTCGTCGGAGACAATGTCCTCCACGTCATCCGCGTCATCTGGAGTTGTTTCATTATTTTTGTTTTTATTCTTTTTGCTCTTGTTATCATCTTCATCTTCTTCATCCTCACTATCATTTATGTAATTTACTTCATTATTATTATTATTATTTTCTTCTTCATTTTTATTCCTTTTTTTTTTCAACGGTTGTTTCTTCACAAGTACAATTCCATCGGGTGTGAACACGGCGCGGTCTAGCCACTTCATCAAGGACGATGCAAACATGTTAAAAAGCGTCACCGTGTTCCCCTCGCTCGCGTACACGGGCGGTAAAACAAACGTCCCGCCGAGTCCCCTGCACCACGTGTAGAGATTCTTCCCAAACGCATTAAACCTCGCCGGGCCGTACGCAATGTCCCCAAGACCAAATAAAACAAATTTAGTTTTTGAAAGTACATCGCGGGGAACCCGGAAATCAACGTGGGCGTCCTGCAGAAGATCCGCAAAGGCACGAGACATTTGTGGTGGTGCCCCGCCGGTGTGGGTGCTTACAATGAAAATAACAAGCGCGAACTCGCGACTGTCTAGTAACCGCTCAATGTTGAACGCGTGTGTTTCCTCCGCAAGTGGCAGAAGACACACCTGGGGAGTAGAAGAAGAAGAATTAAAATTAGAATTAGAACAACAACAAGAACACGAGGAAGAGGAAGAAGTTTTATTTCCTTCCACATTCTCTTCGGTTCCTTCTACTGCGGATGATAACGATGTATGTATGTTTGTTTTTGATAGTTCATTATATAACTCATTCGCCAGTTTGTATGCATTTTTAGACTCCGTGGCATATGCAATAACTATTTTCTTCGCCCCATTATTATTATTATTATTATTATTATTATTATTATTATTATTATTATTATTATTATTATTATTATATTATATATGGAATTACTACTATTACACGCACAATCCATGGAGCGGCAGTCTTCTCTTTTTTCTTTCTCCCGTGTATTCCTAGGAGAATCTCTGTATACATCGTTGTCATCCCTTTTTCCTTTTCCTCCCACCCCTTTCTTCGCCTTTTCCTCTTTTTCCTCCTGCTGCTGCTGCACGCGGCGCTCCAGACAACTTCGCACGGACAACATGACGACGGGGAGAAGGGCCCCTACAAACACACACAAAATTAACTCCGGGTCAAGTGCATCCATCATCTAAAAAAGAAATAAAAATAAAATAAAACAAATAATTATATGTATACTTTTCTTGCAGGCACACACACAGAAAAGAAAGACAAAAACGTCTTCTTCGTTTTCTATCTTTCTTCCTTTTCTTTTTGTGGTTTGTCCTTTTCTATAAACAAGAAAAACAAAACAAAAACAAATTATCATTGAGAATAAAATAAACACGGATGTATGCATGTATGTAGACACCCAGAGGGAAAGAAGATCCCAAGCAACAATCAGTGAGTTCAGACCATCAAAGTTCAACTCCGCTCCACACGTCTCACAAGAGACATCAAAAGTAAAATAAAACAACGCAAATTCACTAATATATAAACAGAAACAAACAAACAACCCACCCCCCCCAAAAAAAAAGTAAATATAATACATACACATAACTTTAACTGAAACAATAATCATCGTTTTGTGAGACCAAACACACACACACACACAAATGTAAATAAAAGGGAACATGACAGATATATTAAATAACCTCCCACAAATATGAAGTCAAATACAGGCGCACACATATGTGTATGCGCATACGTTTTACAAGGGCCGTCATTTCTATATTCGTTTTTTTTGTTTTTATTTTTTATCTATTTTACTACTCAAACAATCAATTCTTCGCAGTTGCCCCCGCGTTAGGCCTTCGCAATTCTCTTCATCCGCATTTGTTGTAGTCGAGGCAACACTTTGTTATGCAGCCACCAGTAATCCACCCCTGTACTCACCACCAGTGTGAGACCGGCAACCATCACACAGATGGAAAAACAGTAAATTGCCTCAATTATGCAAAAGAGGCCCATTTATTATTATTATTATTATTATTATTATTATTATTATTATTATTTTGTGCTTCTGCTTCCTTTTCGCCTAGTATATATATATATATATATATATATATATAATTCTATAGTTTCTCTCTGTGTCCGTGCTAGTACTGGATGCTCTTTCTTGTTATTGTTATTATGTGATCAATGGTGGTAGATGTAACAAAAATAGGCCCAAAGTGATAATAATAATAATAATAATAATAATAATAATAAAGAAAATAAACAAAAAGAGAAGGAGAGGGAGGTATCATTTGCACAGGTACTCACCAGCGAGATATCCATAACGACACAAGCAAACCGGAAAGAGAGAAAAAGAGAGATCAGTACACACACGAAAAAAAAAAAAGAAAAGGAGGAAGAACAGATTTGTAGAACGCAACCTCAAACACTCATCACGAAACTATGTATATAATAACTAACGCGAAACAAAAAGACAAAAAAAACACGAACAAAATATCATTTCCCTCCAAGTAGATTCAATGCAGCTATAAGTTGTTTCCGTGCAGTCACATGGTCGTAGAATTGCAGCGCACTAACCGCCTGTTTAGCACATTTCTGCGCATTGATCATTGCGTCCATCGAGGGCCCTCCCGCAGCAGTCTCACCACCACCACCACTACTAGTACCACTATTACTACTAATATTTTTATTGTTATTCTTCTCGTTTTTGATCGTCATTGGGGCTGTATACGTGTGGGCTGGTGGAGGTGTTGCTGGCTGTGGTGGTGATGGTGGTGTATACTGAGCATGCAGCTCGTCCTGCCGCTGCCTATTTTCTTTATTATTATTATTATTATCACCGTCTCTATTATCATTACTATCAATATTATTATTATTATTATTATTATTATTATTATTATTATTATTATTATTGTCGTTTTTGTTTGGGCTCTCGTACGGGGTCCCCGCCGCGATCGCCCGCTTCATCCGCACCGCGATGTACCGCGCGTAGTCCCGCCGCTGCGCCGCGATCTCGTCCGGGCGCCCGTCCGCGCTGAACTGCGCCGTCGCCTCGAAGAGCAGCGCGGCGGTGGCGAAGAGCCGCACGACCGTCATCGACGCCTCGCCGCTGCGCTCCGCCTCGTCCGCGCGCGCGAAGACCGCCAGCGCCGCCCGCGTCAACGCCGTGCGCCCGTCGACCGCGTCCACGAGGGCGCCGAGCCGCCGCCGCTCCGCCTCGAGGTCGCCGACGAGGCGCCGCAGAAACACCGAGCCGGCGTCGTCGTCCCCGCAGCGCCGCTGCAGCGCGAGGTGGGCCGCGTGCGTGCGGAGGAAAAACGCGACCGGCGGCTCCACCGCATCGAACTCGTCGGCGCTCTGCAGGAATGGGCGGAGGGCGGTCGCCCAGTGCGCAGGGACGGCGGCTGTGAGAGATGAGACCATTTGGGTGGTGGTAATAAATAAATAAATAAATAAAATTCGCTTTTTCTTCTTCTTCTACTCTTCCTTGTTGCTGTTGTTGTTACAAGAGGCAATATCTATATCTATATATATATATATATATATATAGAGAGAGAGAGAGAGAGAGAGAGAGAAAGAAAGGGGAAGAGAAAGAAAACAAGAGGGGGGGGGAGGGGGGTTAAGAAGAATCGCGGTCATTCCTCAAGAAAATCATCACATATACACGCATCTTCATATCAGTGAAGCAAAATAAAATAAATGAATAAAAACAAAATCCAAATGTGAATGAAGGTGACGGAGGATAGAAATATGTCCTGATGAACTTTCTCTTATTTTTATTTTATTTTTCTCACGTACATGTCTCTCTCTGACGGAGGAGAAACAATACTATACGTAGAATAACTTGTCTTGCCTCCCCCTCGCTCTGTATGTGTATACAAGACCCACACACACAGAAACGAGAAAATAAAAATAAAACAAAAAGAGCGAATACTAAGAAGAGAACGAGGCAAAGCTCCGCTTAAAAAAAAAAAACATGCCAATAACTGAGAAAGGAATGGAAAACAAGACCTAAAAAAAATAAAAAATATATGTAGCTATGTATAACTCAACCAGGCAATATATAAATATAACGAAATAAATGAAAACAACAACAACGAGGTGTGTAAGGATAATATTTCCTCAGAATCCCTTAAGTTTTTTCCCCTCTTTTATTATTCCATCTCTCTCTCTCTCTCTCTCTCTCTCTCTCTCTCTCTCTCTGTTTCTATGTGCACTAAAACTGGAAAAGCCGTTGATTGCGGGCTTTACGTTCCTCCTGTATCGCCCTCCTTTCCTCCTCGATGCGCTGCAGTTCATCCACCTCCCGCTTGGTGCGAAGAATGGCGCTCCGCACGCGTGCGAGCCGCTTGTTCATTGCGTAGTACTTCGCCTCGCTGCCGTGGTCATTTCGCAGCGCCACAGTGTTGACTAACGTGAAGGAGATCTTCTGCTCCTGCAGGCGTAATTGCCGCAGGCGTTTCTTTGGATCCTGCAGGAGAATATCTTCCTTTTCTTTTTCTATTTCCTCCATAGCAGGAGTTATTATTTCACTCTGAGCTCGTGTCCTCACAGGGAGCAGATATTTATTCACGGAGTTTGTTGACGGGGCGGAGTCGCTGCGGAATCTCGGAGTCGCATGACGCCGCATGGAAGAAGAAGGCGAGGAACGATAATAATAATAATTATTGTTATTATTATTATTATTATTATTATTATTATTATTATATATAATGATGATGTTGTTGTTGTTCTGCCCTTCTCGTAAACTGCGGTCTCGCCTTGTAAATTGTCATTCACTCCTCTCCGCTGCCGTTGATGTTGTTGCTGCCCTCCTTGAGAGAAAGGATCCACGCACGTCGTTTCTTGGCAGGCGGGGGATGTACGTGCGTCCCTGTTGGAGTCGCGGCCTTTTTCATGTATAGAAGCAGCGTTGTTCATTATGTTATCTAACGACCGTGCAGTATGTTTATTATTATTATTATTATTATTATTATTATGAATAGTGTCATCATCACGCAGAGCAATCGCCAGGAGTGGTGAAATTGCCTCCGCAATGCACAAGGAGAGCTGCCGCACAAATCCCTCTTCCTCCTCCAGTGGATTCCCCGGCGGAAGCATCACATTATTATTATTATTATTATTATTATTATTATTATTATTATTCTCATGTATCCCGAGGATTCCCTCAAGAGAGGGACCTAATTTCTGATGTGCCTCAAGAAAATTCGCAAGTGTCTCCTCCGATGGCGCGGCATCAAATGCGGCAAATAAATCATCCACCTGCCGCAAAGCCGACCGCACTTCTGTACGCACATGAGTAAAATACACCGCCCACAACCGCCGCATCATTTCGAGAAATCGCGTCGCCGCGTCGGCGGATGCAACCGCAAGAGATTTTGTGAGTTGCGCAGAAATCGCGGTGCTTGCCCGCCGCGTGGCTGCAGGGGATCGTGTCCTCCGCGGGAAGTCATCATTAATTTCTTCCTCTTCTGTAGACATCGGATGATCCCCAGGTTTATTATTATTATTAATAACATTCGTACTACTTTTATGCTTCTCTGTATCTCTTTGAATGTATTCTCCTTTTCTTCCCTCATGCTGACTAGTGCCGTACTCATCTGGAAACACATCATCTTCTTTATTCCCCTTCTCATGGAATAATAATAATGATGCTGATGAAACGGATGAATAATAAGAAGAGGAAGAAGATATCTTTCCTGTGGGCGTTGAGGGAGGTAACGGGTCACGAAGAACTTCCACCAAGCGCCACTTGAACGCATCGTCTATCGCAACCCTGCGGGCTCCCGTATACATTTCTTCTTCTTCTTCTTTTGCGTGTGTTTTCTCACCTCCTCCTCTTCTTCTCACTGGGGGGATATTATTAATATCTCCCCCCGTGGCGTGAAGTTTTCTATGAAGCTGCAGCAGTAATTCCCGCTGTGTGTTGTATGCATGTGTGTAGCGTTGAAGCTGTTGTTCTAAACATTGTATTCGCCCTTCAAACCCCGCAGCCATATGTCTATAATAAACTCCTTCTCTATGTATGGATGTATCTATCCTCTAATGACTCCCTGTATTTAAATTCCTTTTTCTTTCTTCTTCTTTTTTTCTCTCTCTCTTTTATTTTTCCTTTTTGTTTGGCTTCATTCAAGAAAAAATAAAAAAAACAAAACAAAAAAGAAACGTAAAAGGAAAAAAAAGATACATAGAAATAAATAGAGATCAAAGAATCATACATACATGTGTTTATAGTACAAACAGTATAGTGGTCTGCTAGATGATTAAAATACATTCATAACACAATTACAACAATAACACAAAGAAGGGCGTCGAAGAGAAAACAAAACAAAAAACGAACAAACAAACAGACAATAAAAAACAAGAAGAACGGCCGTATATTTGTATACATGCACAAATCCATGCATGTATACCGAGAGATACATATATTACTTTTTATTTTTATTTTTATTTTTTATTTTGTTTCATGTACAGCTTAAATAAGCGCACAAACATACACAACTCTTCTCCTCCATCCTCTTTCTCTTTACTTATCTATCAACTGATGTATATGCATACATATATAAATATACATAGATAGACACATGGATAGATGTGTATAGTTATAACTGAATTAAAGGAACTCAAAAAAACAAAATCTTTTTTTTTTCTTTTATTCCTTTCAGTTACTCACCGTCCAATTCCCTGAGCGCAAGCACAAATCCAATATTCGGGTTGATATCTTTCTTCTTTTTCTTAAGGAACTCAAAGGCATCGCGGTAACTCTTCACAATTCTCGGCAGTTTATCTCCCTTACTTTTGTAATGATCATTAAAATGATATTGATTCGCCGCAGAACAACAGCAGCACGAGCAACAATAATGTGGACGGGTGGTTGTGGAAGACGACGACGACGAGGACTCCGTGAACATCTTCTCCGTCTCGTGTGCATTCACATCCTCCAGGAATAAAGACGAAGGAATGGGCGGCGAACACGCAAAACGCACCGGCGATGTAGACAATGGCGTGGAGCCAAACATCGTCGAGAGTGATAATGTTTTCTCCCTCACATGTCGTTGTTGATTTTCACACTTGTCGTTTGTTTCAAGCGTGTCGCCGTAGATCATAAGATACGCGAGAATAATAGCGGCGCTTCTGCTCACACCCATGCGGCAATGCACAAGAACTCCACCAGGCTTGCAGTCATGTAAAGAAGAGAGGGAATAATGTTTTTCTTCCTTTTTCTTTGTCGTCCATTTCCCTTCTTCTTCTTCTTCTTCTTCTTCTGAAGCATCTTCATTCATGGACCGTAGGGCCTTTTCTCGACGATGTAGTTGTCTATGAATCATGTATGTAAGCGGGCCAAAGTACCGCGTGATATTCTCATCGCTATGATCTTTGAGAGGAACTCCAATGAATTTTATATTAAATGCATTGCGCTCCATTTCCCACGTGACGTGACACTCCTCCGCCACGTTCAGCACAAGAAAAATATTATGCTGCGCGAGGGCCTTTAAGTTGTGTGCGGCGCTGGCTGAGCCGAGGTAAAGTCCCGGCAAAACCATCACGGCATCAAAGTCGGAGGACTCCTCTTCTCTGTATGTGGGCGGAGGCGGAGTGGCGGAAGGGAAAATGGGCGGAGTGACTGGAGAAGGAACAACAACTCCGCTTGAATTTATGTTTCTACACAATCCGAGAACTGATCTCGTTGTAGTCGTTGTCTTGTGTGCATCCCGCATCACATCCTTCGGAGTCACAATCCCGCCCACCTGCACGTCGCGGTGGAAATTTCTTTTCTGTACATATGCAGACGGCCCACAACTCGTGCCATTATTATTATTATTATTATTACTATTACTATTACTACTGTGGTGGTGGCTGTACACAAGGAGAGTACTCTTGTTATAATTACTGCTGCTGCAGCTGCTGCTCATGCTTACATCCACGTCGCTGTTGTATACTTTTGATGTTGCGATCGCCTCGCCGTTTGCGTGGCGGCTTGGCGACAGTGGGAGCTCAATTCGCAGTCGCGGGGACTGTTCGAGGCGGCGGTGGCGAAAGCCAAAAGTTTCGTTGCCGCTTTCTTTTCTTTTACATGAATAATAATATGACTGTCTTTGGGAATATTCTCTTTTTTCCTCTTCTTCTTCATCTTCTGATTTTGTTTCATTTGCAGAAGTTTCTTTGCTGAAATTCAACCCCGCCTGTAACTGCGGTGCAACTTTATTGAAGTAATAGTCCCACTCCTCCTCCTTCTCGTGGCATGCGTGCAGGCGTGTTTGCCCACCCCCCTTCCGTGCGGCCTCGGCGGCTGAGCCAGAGGAGGGAGCCGCGGTCACGGATGGTGAAAAAGTATTCGCCGCAGGCAGCACGCGCGTCGGCGGGAAAAATCTCCGCGTACATGTCGTTGCATTATTATTATTATTATTATTATTATTGTTATTATTATTATTATTCCAGGCTGGGCGGCGGCAGACGATGTTCATCACCGCCTGCATTTGACTGGGGCTAATGCCGAACGGCGACACGGCTGCTACGTTCGGTGAACTCGCGAGGGAGACGTAGGCGGTGCTGCCAACGGGGAAGCTGCCCGGGCTCATCCTGTTACTGTTACTGTTACTATTATTATTATTATTATTATTCTCGGTTGCTGCTGCGGCTGGTGATAATGTGGTTTCGCTTTCGTCCCCACTGCTGTAGTTCGCCGGATGATCCCCGCTTGCTTCCATCGGCGAGCTGGACACGTGCGCAGGCACAGACGCACACGTTTCTTCGTCTTCTTCCTCTTCTCCCTGCTGCTGCTGCTGCTGCTGCTGCGGTTGTGTTTGCTTTTGTTCTATATTATTATTATTATTATTATTATCGCGCGAACTCTTTGCACACACACACGCAGCAGCGGTGGGACTCATGGACGTGTCATCATCATCTTCCCCACCCGCCGCTGAGACAACAAACGCGTTGCTACCACTCGCGTCAGTCATTATATATATATATATATATATATATATATATTAGATGTATACAAGGGGGGTTTTCTGTTTAGCACCTTTCCTCCTTATTTATTTATTTATTTATTTCTGCCTGTATATATATATATATATATATATATATATATATATATATTGATGTATTTTCTGTCTTTCTGTCTCTCAGAATAAATAAATAATAAATCTGTTGTCTAAATAAATAAATAAATAAATATATATATATATATATATATATATATAGAGAGAGAGAGAGAGAAAGAAAGAAAAGAATAATTTTATTAATAGAGATAAATACGTGAGGATATATATAATACCCGAGCGCTGCAAGAGATATTCACTGCTGCAGCCACACACATGTACACCCACAGAGAGGGAGAGCTCGGAAAGATAATAATGGTGGCGGTAAACCGAGTGGAAGGAATGAAGGGCATGGGGAATAACAGGGAAAGAAGTCGAAGCACCCCGGGGCGCGAAGGAAAGCAGAGACATACAAAGCAAACAAAAACAAAGAAAAACCAAAAAAACAACAACAACAAGGGAAACAACACGTATTTTATTTTGTTTGTAGAGTAACGCATACATGAATTATAAATAAATAAAAAAACATGAATGTGCTCTGTCACCCACTTCTCCTTTTTCTTCTTTCTCTCTCTTTTTCACTATAAATAAACAAACAAACAAAAACGGAATATGTGTTGAGACATGTTTTCCTTCACCCCCACTCTTTCGCTCTTTCTCTTTCCTTCTTCATTTCCACGTTTATTAAAACTTTCTCTTTTTATTATTATTTATTATTCTTTTATTTCGCTTTCTTCCAAACAGCCAACAAACAAACGACCATCACACTTCCCCCTCTTTTTTCTTTCTTTTTAAATTTCACTTACCCTCTTTTTTTTTCTATTTTTATCTCTCATTGTTATTGTTATCACTGTAAATATTTATATTTATATTATTTATTTATGTATATATGTTTTCGTACATAACTCCTCACATTCTCATTTTTTTCTCTCTCTCTCTCCGTTCATTTATTTCATTTTTATATTTCCTCAACACACTATGAATGAATGAATGAATACAAATAATTTTTCACCTTCCTTCTTTATAGTCTCAGCGGTAGTCTTTGTAGTGCTCGGGCTTCGGCCGCTTCTTCCCGCCCCGCCTCGCTAACGCCTCGTCCCCCCACGACGGCTGCGTGCCCCCAGAAAATACAAACGGTCCATTATTCACTCTCTCCATCATTACACTACCACTCGTTACAGGCCGCACAGTATTATTATTATTATTATTATTATTATTCTCATTATTATTATTATTATTATTATTATTATTATTATTATTCTCATCATTATTATTATTATTATTATTATTATTACTACTACTACATGCATTGTAGCTCTCCCCACCCGCAGTGGATTCACACACCGGGGGGGTCTCAACATCGTGCGATGTATACACGGAGGAAGGCCCATGAGGGAAACGATATGACGATGAGGACGATAAGTGTTGGTGTCGTTGTCGTGATGTAAAGAAATTCCCGTTGGAAGTTTTCCCACTTTTATAGTGGTACGGCTTCGCGCGTATACTATTACTAAGGTTGCTGGTAAGCAGCGATGAGGAGAGTGAACTTCCCGTCGTTGTTGTTGCCGTCGTCGCGACAGCCCTCTCAAGTATACCAAACCCACCACTATTATTATTATTATTATTACTAGTGGTGGTGCCATCAAAGGGATTAGTAACATTCCGTTTCTGCTGTTGTTGCTGTATACATGACATCATATTATTATTATTATTATTATTAGTAGTAGTAGTAGTAGTAGTAGTAGTGCCTAAAGTTCCATCCGGCACATGCACAGTAGCTACATGCGATGTATGCATACCGCTACTAATAATAACAATATTATTATTATTATTATTATTATGGTCAGATGATGTTGGTTGCATTTGACTATAAAACGCGGGCATTATCACTTCCTCCTCCTTCACGACTACATTATTATAGCGGCATGCATGCAAATTATTATTATTATTATTCTTATTGTTATTATTATTATTAGAAGAAGACGACATATTAAGTTGTTCTTGATGTTTTTTCCTTTCCACAATAAAATTATTTTCTTCATTTACACGTATTCGTTCCCGCCGCTGTATGGACGATTCCTCAAATTTCTTTTTCCACGGCTGCAGGCGCTCCAACCAAAATCTCCTCTGCGCATGTTTCTTTATTCTCTCCACCTCCTCATTATTATTATTATTATTATTATTATTCGACTCAATTTCTATACTTTTAATAAATTCCAACAGCAATGTCTCCAACGCCTCATACTCCTTCTCATCAATCCACATGTCCCACTGCAGTAGTACACAAAACCGCAGCTCCAGTTTATTTATCTCCGCATTACTTATTCCCCCAATCCTGCTGTAATACTCATTACTATAGTACACATCGTCCCGCAGCTTCGCCCCGAGTAAAATACTCGTAATTAGTAACCGGTGCACATTATACATGCTCACAGGGTGGTGAATAAAAAACGAGTACTTTAATAATAATATCAAACTGGCGAGAATTGTTTCCCCGCTGATGTAGCTGTACCGCACAATGCGGTCCATGTAACTTTCTATGGACATGGGCGGGAGGCTGTGCGAGTGGAACTCGGAGGTTAAGACCGGGGCGGACTTGTTGTCCTCGCAGAGATGCTCGAGAAAGAGAGTCACGGCAACGCGGGCCTTCAGTGTGTCCAGGCGGGAGGCGAGGGGTTTGCGTTTCGTTATTATTTTCATTTTTTTTACAGTCCCGCCATCCTTCTCTAATACTTCTTCTTCATCTTCATCTTCATCGGGCTGAGAGAGAGATGCTTCCTCCCCCTTTTCATTATTATTATTATTATTGTTATTATTATTATTATTATTATTATTATTATTATTATTATTATTATTATTATTATTTTCTTCTTCTTCTACTCTCTCTCTTGCAGATAATGCCACTACGTTGTCTGTGTGAGTATCACCGTAGCGACGCGGTATAGACGAAGATGAAGATACATGCGATGATGATTCTGATGATTTATTTCTGGAGAAGACTACACATGCAGCTCCCCCTCTAGTATCATTAATAATATTATTTATATTATTGTTAGCAGTGGCACTACATGAGTTACATACATCTGTTCGAGAGAAATACATGGACGATGCGGTTGTGTGACTAGAAAAGATTGATGTCGTCATACCTGCAGGCTAAAGCGCGGTCGTGGTCGTTGTGCCTCAGTAAATAAATAAAAAACAAGAAGACAAGAATCGATGTACTCTCACAAGATATCACACACTAATAATAATAATAATAATATCAAAATAAAGAAACAAGAGTTATATATATATATATATATATACCCTTTATGTGCCTTTACTTAAGTTTACCTTTATTATTAATATTATTATTATTATTATTATTATTATATTTCCTCCCTTCTGTTTTTTTTGTTTTCTCCCACAAGGATGTAAAATTCACGGATTATTCTTAGCTTTTCTTCTCTCTCTTTATTATTATTATTATTACTATGAATATTAATATTATTATTCTTTTCCCCCCTCTCGTTGTTTGTCAGCCACTGATCGTGTTGATTGCAGTAAAAGTACTCCTTACCCACCCGCTCTCTCTCTTCTAAGCACAAAGGCTTTTCTTTCCCTCCTTGTTCTTTTTGCTTTATGTATTTATTTATTTATAATAATAATAATATTCACTAATAATTATATATGTATATATCCTTCCCCTTTACCTCCCCCACACTTCCTCTTCTTTTTCTTCTTCCTTTTCTCCCACTCAAGCAGAATGAGTGATGCTCTCGCCCACGCACACGCCCACAGAGTCACTCTCTTTCTTTCCCTCCTCACTTCCCACCCGCTCGCCTTTTCTTTTGGATTGTTTCTTTTTGTGCGCCTTCTCCTTTTCTTCCCTTTTGATGTGTGTAGTTTATATATACAGAGAGAAAAGAGAGAAGAGAGAGGTTGACAGATGCATACATACATTGATATGAATACACACAGAAGGGAGGAAACCAACACAAGGAAAGAATCAGAGAGAGAGAGACTTGTTTTTATTTTTTATTCTTCTTTTCCCCTTCTTCTTGTAGAGATACATGTACATGTTGCAAATTAGCAATTAAATCTAAACATTTATAAATATAAATAAATAAATAAATAAATAGTTATATATAACTATTTATTTTATTTACTCCCCACTCTCGACATGGCGGTGCACGTGCGCCGGCCGCGGCGTGGACAGTCGCTTGACGGAGTCCCTCTGCGCCTCCACCGCGGCAACGCCAAAGGGAATCTCGCGGATGAGAACATACGGCCGCCGCTGCTCATCCAGCCGCACCTCCTCCACAAGAACAACACCACCACCACCACCGCGATGATGACGGCGGGGGGAATCTTTATTTATTTTGTCATTCCCAGCAGCCGCAGCCGCAGCTGAACTGCGCCCGTGTGTGCCGAATGCATTTCCCCCCACTCTTCTTCCTCTTTCTTCTTCTTCGTGTGCTCGCCTCACGATGCGGCGGCGGGCTGTTGGGGAGGCCGCCAGCAAGTTACGCCTCTCCGGCCCCATCGCCCACGCCGACGGTTTGTCGGGGTCTTTTATCGTAAATGAAGAGGGCGGCTTTGAGGAGGAAAACAACGGCACATTTAAGACCCGACGTTTACAGGGAGAATTAGAGGTCGTCGTCGCGGTCATTGTGGTAGCTTTACTATTCTCCATGGAGTTCTTCTGATTATTATTATTATTATTATTAATAATATTGCCTTGGCTGACTGGAGATATCGTCCTTCGCCCATTTATTGCACTCTTGTTACTTTTTACCCCCGATCGCCCATTATTATTATTATTATTATTACTATTATTATTATTATTATTATTATTATGTGTACTCAATACATTTCTTGACTCTAATGAACTGTCTAATCTCGGTCTAAAATCTTTACGAAGATCAACAACGGGAATTGGAACTCTACCAAGACGTGCACGCGCCACCGCCCTACTTGAGCGCTCCCCGCCTAATGTAACCGCCATGACTTCATCCAACCACGAGCCGGTGTTTGTGCTCCCACCAGTCGTGCGGAAGTGAGTTCCGCCAATGTTCCCTTCGCTGCAGCATCGCCGCAGCTGCTTCACTGTGAGGTCCTTCACAACGGCGTGTGTTGGCGACCGTCCTGGCGAAGGAGACACGATACCACCAGGCGCAGTCAGCATCATATTATAATCATTATAATAATAATTATTATTAGAAGTGGTTGTGGTAGAAGTAGTGGATCTTCTTAGTTTTCCCTCTTGCGCTTGTTGTGGTGATCGTGTTGTTGTTAAATCTGATAGTGGTGATGATAGCAAGGATGACTTCTGCGGTGGTGTTGGCGAAATGTAATGTTTTGTCTGCTTCCACTCTACATGTGCTGGCTGGGAATGACTTCGTGTCATTTTATCATTATTTTTATCACTGTGAGAAGAATGCATTATTGCAGGGTCGTTAATTCTCTCTCTATGTTGTTTACCATTTCCATGATGTATGCTACCACCGCCGCCACCAGTAATAATACTATTCCTACTACCACCACGCCGTTTTCTCTCATCTAATATGTTCGATGCTCTAGCAGTTGTTGTCTGATCTCTCTCACGGTTATTATGCATACTACTAATATTACCATAATCACATGTATTTTCATGGATTGCTTCACGTTTCTTATAATATTTCTCATTCCTCGGCGATTTAAAGAATGGGATTACTTCATATGGATGCAAATATGAAAATTCACACGATTCTCGCCGTGGATACCATCGACGTCGTTGTGGGGAAGATGTGGCTGCTATAGCTACATACGGTGAGTGATGAGACAGTCGTGAGAGACTCACAGATCTACATGGGCTGCACTGCTGCATACTTGAAGTGTACGCCCCATTCACTCCATCCTCACTATTATATTCCCCACCACCACCACCGTCTCTTCTTCTATACACACTTCTATATCCATCCCTCTCCTGTATGTAGCCAAGAGGTCGACGTATGGGAGAGGGTGGGGGCGGCGGGTCTGGATGGAAAGTACAACTGCGCCACGGCCGCTGTGAGGAGGCTTTATGTTGTTTTGTTCTCCGTGCAGATATTCTGCTGCGTGATCTATCGCCATCATCTACATTATCTTTGTCAGTGTGTTTGGAATCTTCTTTCCGCCAGCGTGAAAAACGCTTTCGTTGGATTCGGCTTTTCTGACGTTTGAGCTCCTTGTATAATTGATATACATCGCGGATGTGAAAAATAGAGGAATGCATGGAATGACGAGAAGAAGAAGTTGAACGTGAACGTGAACGATGAGGATGCTCCCGCTTTTCCTCTTCTTCTTTTCGAATACCGCCACTATTAGTATTATTCTTCTCATCTCTGTGATTCCGCCCCCTTTTCTTATGAGTTTCCACCGAAGTTGCCACATGAGAAACGCGATGTGGTCTTTCCTCATTCAAGGAATTGCTACTTCCTCCTCTTCCTCCTCTTCCTTTTGTGGGAGAATTATTGGAAGTGGGAGGCACCGTGTCTCGACGTTGCTGTTTACTATGCTGCTGGTGCCTCTGCACATCATCTTCTGGCCCTCTTGCCGCGGCCCGAGTCTTTGAACGAGGAAAAGACTGGGCGGATGGCTCAGCCGAAGCAGGACGATGTTGACTACGTTCATGCTTCTCCGTTTTCTTAAAATTCTCTCCTCGTTCCTGCGGCTCCAGTAACAATGTTGATTCCGACGAGGATGTTGATGTTGCTAGTTGTGATGGTAGCGGTGAGAATGACAATAATGCTCTTGTTGGTGATCCTTCTTCTCTTCTTGGATGCACATTTGCTTCACTCCTCATTGGAGGTGTAATACAGGGAGATGTCTCCAATGTTTTCGCCGCTTTTTTATCATCATTCTGCTTCATATTCAGCTGCTCTACATGCGGACTCGCAGTGGGAGTGGGAGTGACATCTCTTGACAACTTCTCGGTTCCCTCTCTTGTTAATGTGTTCGTCAATGGCGAGAGCCCCAATGCAGACATGGAATCCCCGAAGACTGCGGGAGCATTGGAAACCTCACGAACGTGGATTCCCATCGGATTCTCGGCAATGGCGCTAGTTTCCTTTTCCTTCGGTGTACTTTCCTTGTTGAGGTTAATTGTTGCCGCGCCCATGGGAGAGGAAGGCTCCTGCTGTCCAGTCTTCTCCTTGGTAGACCTGGCCCCTTGCGCAGGAGCGATGAGAGTACCCTGGGTCGTTGATTGCGGTTTTGGAAATGTCTCCTTTTTCTTAGAGGACGCAGATGAGTCCTCGTCACTATCAACAATAGCAAGGGAGGGGAAACGCAATACACGTCGTGTCGCTTCTGACCGCCGTTGGTTTTCCTCGCCATCTCTTGTAGCCTGCACTACAGACGAGGGAGCTATTCCGGCCTCCCCAGCTTCATCGCGAAGATGCACTGAGGGCGGAACTACGAGCGGTGCAGCAGTTTCATAATCCACACGACTCGGTTGATTTGCCAATCTTGTCTTTGTTGCGGGATTTTTTGTGGGTGCCACTTGCGGCGCTGCGGCACGTACAGGGACGGGAGAAGCTCTCACCAAGCCAGCACTGTTTTCTGATACACGACGCCCATCACCACCCAAGGATGTAGTCGACGACGGTTTCCGCGGCGATGGTTGTGATATTTGTTGTTGCACTTGTTGTTGTTGTTGCGGAAATACTTTCTGAGGTGACTGACTTTCTGAATGTCCATCTGCACTTCGTCCAGATTGTATGCTCGTATTCGCGGCCGCTGCTGTAGGAGTAGCAGCCACGTTCTGCCCTTGCCTCCGTTCTCGTTGGGGAACTCCACCTTTTGCATATCGTGCTTGGGGTGGTGCACGTCCACTAACAGGCTCTTGCTCTACTTTCTGTCTATTGCCTGCATGCATCATAGCCGCCATCATCCTCTTTTGCATTTCATCGTTGGAGTTCCTGCGGCCTTGCGGAGTGAGTTGTGCCTGTGGTTGTGCTGCGCCCCCTCGCAGTGTTTCTTGTGGGTGCACCTGACCAGAAGCCACGTGCAATCGCGAAGCATCCGACCCTACTGACTGTGCAAAGAGATGCGGAAAGCCTGCCTGACTTTCATGCATTCCTCTCTGCGAATAGGGCAGAGACGATGCACTTTGATTAGTGGCTATCATTGTAGCTCCCTGCGGCTGCTTCTTTGCATATTGTTGTAAAGGTGCCGGCGGACCAGCAGAGAAGGTTGCAGAGGTAGAGCGACTCGGATCAGGCCGTACAGCCGCCTGCTGTGGTCCTCCTGTTGCGGCCATCATCATCATCATCGGTGTTTTCCCCATTGGATGAATACTATTCATTGGTGCATGCATGCGATTCATTGGATGCGTGGTAGACACAAATTCATTCTCTCTAGCACTACTACTAACTCGTCTAGCCGGCTGCGGCATCATCATCATCATCTTTTTCCCCATGAGTTGCTGTGCGGGCACCATAATCATTTTCCCGTCCTGCCGCGGGGATCTCATCATTGTACTAACACTGCTTCCACCACCGCCTTCTCTTGAGGGATGCATACTCACCGTGGAGACAGAGTGACTGCCAGAGGGCGAAGGTTCCCGCAGATGTTGCGGTAGGTTCCCAGCCGGCATTGGCGTTGTCGATAAACTACTCCCCGGTGTTGGCCGTGCATGCAACTGCTGCTCGTGTTGTTTTTGCGGCATGTTTCAGAGGGTGAAAGAAGAACACACACGCCAGACCCAGAAACAAACTAAAAAACAAACAACAACAGCGCTAGCCACAGCACACCACCTTCCTTATCACTGGAGGAGAAACGTTGCGGCAGCTTGGCAACCTACAGAGAGAGAGAGAGAGAGAAAGAGAAAGAGAAAGAGAAAAGGTAAGCGCTTAGAAAGAACAACAAGAAAGAGAGCATCGGGAAAACCAAAAACAACAACACACACAGATACAGACACACACGTAAAAAATTTCACCTTTCATTTTGATACAAAAACGAAAGCCACAACAAAACAAAAATATTTCTATAAGCATATTTCTATGAAGACGCCAATCCCCACCTCTTTTAAATCATCTTCTCAAATCAAAAATGACCGAGTCTCATCAGCTTCATGCACTCACAACATACGGAGCCACATGTATGTCTTTCTATGTCTTTCTTCCTTTATTTCATTTTAAAGCTTTTGTTTCAGTGGGATGCGTGTGTGTGTGTGTGCGTGGAAGTTTACACATCACTTAGTCTTCGATTGTCTTTGTTGTGCTGCCATTCTCGCAGCAGCAGCGGCGGATGTATTATGCACCGATGGTTCCATGTGATATGCGCCTGGCCCAGGTGTATCCGCACCCAGTGTTGGTGGATAATGACCAAGTGTAGTGGGAAATGTTGGTCCACGCTCCGCCATGCCCAAAGGAACGGGACGAAAGTATTCCCCTGGGCCCAAAAAACCACTTCCACTCGTTGCACTTGCTCCAGTCGCCGCTGTTGGGCTGGTTGGAAAACTGAATGAGTGACCTCTGGATGCATCCGCTGAGCCGGGGTGATAATACTGACCTGGGCCAAGATTACTAACAGCATCCACTTCAGCAAAGCGTTCCGCCCCAGCAAATGTAAATGTCGGTACAGAAGGTCTTGGATCCATCGCATGATGATACTCACCAGGTCCAGGGAAATCACTTTGCCCATGTGGAGCAATCTCTGGACGAAGTGCATTACCAATAGTAAACGCCGGTTGATTCATCACCACAATGGGACCACTCGTCAAATATGCACCAGGGCCTGGAAGATGATCATCTGTTTCTTCTTTAGTTCGCGGGGCTGTTCCAAATGATGCTGCTTGCTGACTCAGTGTTGCAGGAATAAAGTACGTTGTTGGGCCAGGAGTGGCATTTATACGCGCCTCAAACACCGCATCTGGATCTACAGTAGGAAGTGGAGCAAATTTTGTTGCACGCGCTGTTGTTCCTATTGTTTCCATATACTGAAGAGAGTACGCACCCGGACCAGGATTTTCTGCTCCTGCTGCTTGCTCTTGCACAAAACTCGGCTTCCCTTGTAATGAAAACGCGGGACCTGTCATGTACAATTTCTCATACTGACTTGTGTCGTAACTACCTGGTCCCGGAATATCTTGTCTTGTATCCCCAGGCTCCATTCTTCTGCTTGTTCCAAAGGAGTAACCTGCAGCCTGTTCTGCAGAATGATGCCATGCAGAAGGGATACTATACTCTCCTGGACCCGGGTGTCCTGCAGACTCATTAGAGTCGCCAGCCAATGCAAACCGTTGTGCATGGGGAAATGATATTCCACCACTTGCAAAGTTCTCGGGAATTACTGGACAATATGAGGTTGGTCCTGGTATTTCAGATGCATTTGCCTCATCTATAGTAGAAAAACGAGGAGCTGTAAAACGCATGGCTACACCTCCGTCTATAGTTGTGGACAAGACGGAGTCTCCACGCGTCACCTCGTAATGCCCAGGCCCGGGTACAGTTGCACCTCCAGATGTAACCATGCCATCCACTTCTGCTAGGCGTGGTGCACGACCAATGACAGGCCCAGGTGTTGATTGTGGCAAATGAGGATCATAATATCCGGGACCGGGTACAACACTGCACGATCCTCCAGCAGCATGGTGGTCATTCGTATCATCACCAGGATTCTTAAAACGCTCTGCCCTCACAAAAGATATAGCTGCGCCTGCACCCTCAGTCACGGGAAAAGCAGGTGGTATTGTGTATGCACCAGGCCCAGGGATTTGGGACTTCTCCAGTTCCACTAATGTGGGCCCACGCGGTGCTGTACGATACATTGAGAATGTTGGTCCAGGATCCCTATTCAAAGAGATATCATATGTACCTGGTCCAGGTATTTCAGCAGCAGCATAATGATTATCACTCAACAAATCTTTCCGTCCGGATGGAAAGGAATACACCTGCGTTGCATCCCATTGAGGATGATGCGGGGAGTATTGACCCGGTCCAGGCGGGAGCGCATCATTATTGTCTTTCTCTGAAGAAAAACGTGGTTCTGTAGTAAATGACGGCCCTGTTGTTGCCGCAAAACGACGCTGCAAGTTTTCATTTGTACTTGTTCCATCATATTGACCGGGCCCAGGTGTGTCCTCCACAGCGTCATGCAACTCCCGCGGGGCGGTTGAAAAACGATAGGCAGGAGGAGCAGACGCCGTCATGGAAGCTCCGGTGGTTACATCATATGTTCCAGGACCTGGAGTCTCTGCTAGTATCAACGGTCCTACTGTACGGCCTGCAGTACCAAAGCGAGTTGTAGGCGCAGTAAATGTTGGAATTACGACATCATAAGCCCCTGGGCCTGGCATTCCACCTTCTTTACCAGTACCACCACCACCACCACCAGCAATACTATCCCCCTCATTCCCTACCATACGGGAATTTTTCCCAAAAGTATACGCCGGAGCATTCATACCAGTCCATTTGTTTGTAATTTCATACTGGCCAGGACCTGGAAACAAAGCCTGTTCTCTTTCTTCATGATTTGGAATACGGGACTCTGTTCCGAATACAACAGCAGCAGCACGCCCATATCGTCCTTCACTGTCTACAGCATATGCACCCGGCCCCGGTGTACCATCATGTGCGTTGTAGTATCCACCAGCGGCATCATCAGCTGCAGCAGCGGCGTTAAATCGAGGAGCAGTTGGGAAAGAGACGGGACCACTCGGCGATGCATCACCACCAGACTGCAGCGTTGGAGAATACGCGCCTGGACCTGGAGTCTTATCTCTCTCCTGCTGTGTCAAAGGCATTCGAGAAGCGGCACCGAACACAACAGCACGTGAGGGAGAAGCAGGTACATCTGCAATCATGTAATGTCCTGGACCGGGTGTTTTCTCAGTTTCTCCTTCCGGCTCTATCCGTCTCGTCTCTGCTTTTCCAAAAGTGGCATGAAATGTATGTGGGTTCTGCCATGTAACTTCATATGATCCAGGCCCAATATTTTTATTCATAAAAGCTTCTCGCTCTTCTGCAGCCAGCACATGTTTTGGGGAGGAGCCAAACACAGCAGCAGGCGCATGTCGCTCATGTACATACTGCGGAAGATACCAACCAGGTCCGGGAATTTCTTCTTTCTGACCTTCCACAACAAACCGATGACCTGTGCCCCACGCAGCACCGGCTATGCCACTTTTAATTTCCTGTGGATCATACACTCCAGGACCAAGACCATTTTTCTCATTGTTGTTATCATCTTCTTTGCTCAACATACGAGGGCTGGTGCCAAAGAAAGCCGTCATGGATTTAGTTGTAGGTAACACGGCCTCATACGCACCTGGACCAGGAACATTAAGACGGGCTTTCTCTTCATCATTAGATTTAAACCGTGGTGCACCGCTAACAATTGCACTTGGACCTTCAGTTAATTTATTTGGCTCATACATACCAGGCCCAGGTGTTTCTTCCTCGTCTGCCGTCATACGCTTTGTCCATCGCTGTCCCATAGAAAATGAAGGGCCATCATTTGGTTGATTCACATAGTAAGAACCAGGTCCTACACCAGCCGCAGAAACAGTCTCATCTATGATTGATGGACGTGGTGCAGTTCCAATGACAACACCACGCTGGTTTACCATGTTCATGTGACCATCAATATCGTAATAACCAGGTCCGGGTGTTGGGCCCATAATGTTGTGGTTGTTATTCTCATGAGTATCACCAAACCGCGGTGCCGTTGAGGAAAGCAGTGGAACAGGGACATGTCGTTCATGCGACGAGTGCCGCACACTATATGAAGCAGGACCTGGTACATCATCTTTAGAAGACTCGAATGCGGGCAGTCGGTGGGCCGTCCCTATAACAGCAGACCGCGTGGTGGCATCTATGATACCAGCCGTCATATCATATGCACCAGGCCCGGGAATTGTGGCAGCCTCACTCACTTCTTCATGCAACCGACGTGGTGCTGTAGGGAAGAAAGGAGCCGTGGAATGCTCCCGGCGCAGATCAAAAATAGGAACAAAATAATCACCCGGACCCGGACCAAATTCCTCAACCACAGAAGGTCTCCATCTTGCAGAGAAGGTCCATTGCGGACCTGTTGTTTTTTCAGGCAAAACATAATGTCCAGGTCCCGGCGTTACCTCAATCCGTTCACTTAGTCGAGGACGAAGAGAGTACGAAGGTCCCTTTTCTTTATCTGTTACTGTATACGTTCCAGGCCCTGGGGTGTCATCGGATGGATAATGCACACCATGACAGATATTATCACTACGTCTCGCCGTTGTAATAACTGCGCTTCTTCCACCAATAGTTGCACCACCATCTGGCAGTGTTGTGGAAATGTCATATGTTCCAGGCCCTGGACTTTCATCCGATTTCTCCATAGTGGATGCATTAAACAATGTCTTCACACAACCTGGCAATTTTGCACGACCAAATGAGAAGGCAGGGGCATTTTTATGCCGTGCATCACTGCGTGCTGACTTTTCTGTTGAGTATTCACCTGGCCCTGGGCCACTCCTTCCTTCTTTATTCTCCACTAACTCCAGGCGACGGGGACTTGATGTAAGAAAACATTTTCTAGTGGCAGCGGCAGCACCTGCAGAGCCACCAGTTATTCCTCCTCCTCTACCTTTGGGCTCTATGCCATGTGCTCCCGGTCCTGGAGCAAAGGTTGATGTATGCATCTGCCGCTCTGCTCTTCCAATAGACATACTTCTCACTTTGCCTCTCGCCGAGACCGCATCAAAGGCGCTGGCGACATTGCATGCACCGGGGCTGGGCACAGTCGCCTCATCCATCGCCTGCCGGCGCGTGGGCGTTTTATCCCGCATGGAAGAGTTTCTTTTTTTTGCTTCCCTTCCCCGGCCACTTTCCCTCTTCTCTGCTGCCATCACGCCTCGCTGCGGTTCATCAGAAAAGATTGTGCGACGCGGCGATGTTCCAAAAATGGCACCTCGCTTCCTCGACAGCGTCCCTTCACGACGCGGAGACACCGCAGCGATAGTACTAGTTGCTGGAATAATTAATTTCTGCCGCCGCTGTTGCTGTTGTCTCTTCTTATTCACACGACCGCGGCCGCTACTACCGCCGCCACAACTTCCTCCTCCACTTGTGCTTCTGCTCTCAACGTCACTAGTCCCCAGCGACGCTGCTCGGATGGACTGACATGGACATTTCGTTGCGTGCGCCGCTGCGTTTATCGGCATCTCTAGATCCGGGAACTCCTTCCAGTAGCAGTCACAAAACAATTCAAACTGACGTCGCAAAGCCTTCACTGCCTTCTCCGCCTTACGACAGCTGCCCGCTGTAGTATCATGTGCATTTCTTTCAATTCCACCAGCAGCAAATGTAGAGGAAGATGCCGCAGCTACAGTGGGACTCTTAACACTCTTAATATTCACATGGCGACTACGACTAACATTATTACCATTACTATAACTACGAACATTTGAAAGTGGAAGTACTTTCTCATCCTCAACAGCAAAGTATGAACCCGGCCCAGGATCAGCGGTTTTCTTAATAGGATCAGACATGCCTTTACGCCCACTGCCAAATGTGGATGGTGGTGGTTGTTGACGCCGCAACGGTAGTAACCCGAATTTACTGCGGTTTAAAAGCCTATCACTATCACCATGTCCAGCAATGCGTTCCGTTGACATAAGACTAAGTGATGCATCCATCCCATTCCGTTTCGATGTATCCACGCCGTTTACACAACGCCCATACTGTCCTCGCTCACGGCTTCCTCCATGAGAATCACGATGGCAACAGCACGAACACGCACGACTCCCATCACTCAAAAGAGTAGCCGATGGCGTGGAATCAGAGACGTCCAACGTGTCATCTGCACACGAGCATACACACATCTCACCAGCCGCCTTACCTTTGACAGAAGCACTGCCAGATCCACCAGATTCTAGAGGACACATGCGACCTCTACCTCGGCGACGCTCTGACTTCCCGGCAAAAGTACTGTCAAAACTCTTATTCATCGATACATCAACGCTTGAAAGGATATGTTCATACATCATATCCACCTGCGCCTGAATATCATCAGGGTCCACACCAGCACATGATGCTACAATCTCCATGAACTTCTACTGTCTAAAAAACCACAACCCGCAAACAAAATCAGAGGAGCTCAAAAACAACAAAAAAAGAAAAACATTCACAAAATCCATAAAACACATAATCATATACACCCACACGCACACCAAAGACAACAAACCAATCAACCACAGAAAACAACCATCAGCTGGTGTTCTTAGAGTTATGTGTGTCTCTCTCTCACGGGGTGTGTCGGCAAATGTGCAAACAAGTAGTATTCGTCATCATCGTCGTCGGGCGCCAAGGTGCCCAGAGGCACGCGCATAAGCAAGAGAACACGGTAGGAGGAGGGAAAGATGTGTAATGGTGGTGGTGCACGCCGCATCAGTTTTACGAGTAACAGTTGAGGTAGCATGCACACGGCAACGTGTCGTCAACCTGCGCAGTGCGCGTTCCGATGGTAATTCCAATTTTTGAGACATCATGTCGGCGGCACCAACCCGGTTCATTCGCTCGTATACGCACCACACAGCAGCAACAAACCACAGCAGAGAGGAGGAGGACAAGACCCATAACTGGGTATCATCAGCTGGTAGTGCATGTTATCAAATATCTCCAGTCATGTAGAAACGCTCGGTGTGAGTATTGAGTTGGTGCATCATATGTCAAACATACATACGTACATATAAAACAGGGAAATTGCGAAGAAATCAGAGGTACGCACAGCAGGGCCATCTCTTCCTATCTCTTGCGCGTGCTTCGTACCGTCACACCGCACTGGTGGCGGGGACGCATAGCGACACCGCTGCCTTGTTACACGGGATCGTGTGGGAGGGGGAGGGGGGGGAGGGGAATAATGTGCGGCGGGTGCTGTCAGAGATTGTTCACCCTTTGAGTACAGTAGTTGTCACGACGCGCACGGCCGGTTGGCTACGCGGGCTGCTCACGGCAGGCTCTGCACCGCACCACACACACACACACACTCACACACGCACACACACACACACACACACACACACACACACACACACACACACACACACGCACACACACACACGCACACACACACACTCGTGACTCTCGCCACACCGATTGGATGTCACGCCATCGACTCGGCGTCATCCTGCCCAGGGCGGCTTGCAAGCACACAGACAGACACAAAAACAGACGGACACTCCATCACAGCGGGCGGTGGTCGACTACGTCGCGGGCCTCATCCGCGGTATTTGGTGTAGTATATAGCTCTGTGAAACTTGCATCGGTTCATAATCATCAGCATCGTTAGGTGGAAGACGCATCGATAATCATTGGTCCCGCGCGCAGACACAGTCACACTCCAGTCGCCACGCTGCAAGAATGATGGTTGGGGGGAGGAGAGGAGGGAGGGGAGAGGAGCTGCCGTGGCCGGCCATCAGCTGGTGTTCTTAGAGTTATGTGTGTCTCTCTCTCACGGGGTGTGTCGGCAAATGTGCAAACAAGTAGTATTCGTCATCATCGTCGTCGGGCGCCAAGGTGCCCAGAGGCACGCGCATAAGCAAGAGAACACGGTAGGAGGAGGGAAAGATGTGTAATGGTGGTGGTGCACGCCGCATCAGTTTTACGAGTAACAGTTGAGGTAGCATGCACACGGCAACGTGTCGTCAACCTGCGCAGTGCGCGTTCCGATGGTAATTCCAATTTTTGAGACATCATGTCGGCGGCACCAACCCGGTTCATTCGCTCGTATACGCACCACACAGCAGCAACAAACCACAGCAGAGAGGAGGAGGACAAGACCCATAACTGGGTATCATCAGCTGGTAGTGCATGTTATCAAATATCTCCAGTCATGTAGAAACGCTCGGTGTGAGTATTGAGTTGGTGCATCATATGTCAAACATACATACGTACATATAAAACAGGGAAATTGCGAAGAAATCAGAGGTACGCACAGCAGGGCCATCTCTTCCTATCTCTTGCGCGTGCTTCGTACCGTCACACCGCACTGGTGGCGGGGACGCATAGCGACACCGCTGCCTTGTTACACGGGATCGTGTGGGAGGGGGAGGGGGGGGAGGGGAATAATGTGCGGCGGGTGCTGTCAGAGATTGTTCACCCTTTGAGTACAGTAGTTGTCACGACGCGCACGGCCGGTTGGCTACGCGGGCTGCTCACGGCAGGCTCTGCACCGCACCACACACACACACACACACACACACGCACACACACACACACACACACACACGCACACACACACACACACACACACACACACACACACACACACACGCACACACACACGCACACACACACACACACACACACACGCACACACACACACACACGCACACACACACACACACGCACACACACACACACACACGCACACACACACACTCGTGACTCTCGCCACACCGATTGGATGTCACGCCATCGACTCGGCGTCATCCTGCCCAGGGCGGCTTGCAAGCACACAGACAGACACAAAAACAGACGGACACTCCATCACAGCGGGCGGTGGTCGACTACGTCGCGGGCCTCATCCGCGGTATTTGGTGTAGTATATAGCTCTGTGAAACTTGCATCGGTTCATAATCATCAGCATCGTTAGGTGGAAGACGCATCGATAATCATTGGTCCCGCGCGCAGACACAGTCACACTCCAGTCGCCACGCTGCAAGAATGATGGTTGGGGGGAGGAGAGGAGGGAGGGGAGAGGAGCTGCCGTGGCCGGCCATCAGCTGGTGTTCTTAGAGTTATGTGTGTCTCTCTCTCACGGGGTGTGTCGGCAAATGTGCAAACAAGTAGTATTCGTCATCATCGTCGTCGGGCGCCAAGGTGCCCAGAGGCACGCGCATAAGCAAGAGAACACGGTAGGAGGAGGGAAAGATGTGTAATGGTGGTGGTGCACGCCGCATCAGTTTTACGAGTAACAGTTGAGGTAGCATGCACACGGCAACGTGTCGTCAACCTGCGCAGTGCGCGTTCCGATGGTAATTCCAATTTTTGAGACATCATGTCGGCGGCACCAACCCGGTTCATTCGCTCGTATACGCACCACACAGCAGCAACAAACCACAGCAGAGAGGAGGAGGACGAGACCCATAACTGGGTATCATCAGCTGGTAGTGCATGTTATCAAATATCTCCAGTCATGTAGAAACGCTCGGTGTGAGTATTGAGTTGGTGCATCATTTTTTGGTTTTAGCCATTATTTCTTTGTGTGTGGGTTCGAGTGTAGTGTGAAGAATATATGTATTGGAAGACAAGGAAAGTTTTTCTTTATTGAGTAGAACAAAATGAGGTTTATCAGGATTGTTGTGTATGGCAGATGTTAATCTATGTTTTAGTTACAATGTTGTGTTTGGTTTTCCTTTTTTTTTTTTGATTTGGCATCTAATGGGAGGCGTGGGGGTTTCTGCAACGAGGATTTTTTTTTCTTGTGGTGAAAGGAAATGCATAAAAGCATCAATGATACTAATATATTTATTTTCATTTCGTTTCTCTCGTTCTGTTTGGGCATTTCTCCTTTTCTCTCTCTCTCTCTCTCTCTTTATTTGCCTTACTTTAGATGTCACCAGTATTTCCCTCTGATTTTTATATGAGGGAAAAATTGAGAAAAGTTATACATCAGCTGACTTGTAAAATCTTTGTGTTTTCCTTCGTATTTGTTCTTGTACACATGTATTTGTATATTTGTTCAACTCCACTCTTTTTTTTCTTTGTATAGAAGCATAAGACACTAAGGTGTAGTTATATTGCTGGATGCACATTGGCAGTTTCTCCCTTCTAGAGCCCATAGATGCGTGCATCCATCGGGGCCTCCACCTCAAAGGAGAAGGGCAAACGAAGTGTTTCATTCGGTTCCAATGTCATTTTAATCTCCAACAAACCGTCCGACTCCAGTAGTTGCTGTTGTGCCTTGTCACCTGTCGAGTCATAATCCTTCGGTTCCAACAATTTCACAGTGAGTTTTTCCTCATTTGACTTGGGAATATGTTCCTTGAGTGTGACGGTGACACTCTCTTTTTGTTTTTTGTTTGTCAGCGTTGTCATGTATTCAAACAAGATGCGTTGCTTTGACTCCCTGTTAAACATCGTTGACTTTACATTTGTGGTGAGCCGCTGCACTAATTGTCTCTTTACCTGTACAGTCGCGTCAACGCCAAAATGAACTTCGAGTTTCTCTCCAGGTGCAGTTCGCTGCAGGGATGCATTTGTGACAAAATCACCGTTCAATATAATGGTAGCAGCGCCCGGGAGAAGTTGGTACTCACTCTCATTCGTGCATACTGCCTTCGCGAAAACCGACTCCGTTACAGACGGAACTGTCACGTAGGATACATCCGCATTCCAGTCAAGAACGGTGAGCGGGACACGCAGTTCAGTTCCGCCTGCTTTCAATGTATGCCGCGATGGGACGGTGAAGTTCACTAGACCCACTGACTCACTCACTCCCGCAGTTTGAATATTCATCGCAACGCCAGAAAATGACATGAAGTCAGGCTTTGCAGAAGCCTCATCATCCATAGGCTCACATGACACTCCATATTGAACGTCGTTGCCGGCTTCTTCAAGTCGCCACGGCTCAAGCTTTGGCTCTGCGGTGCTACGACGTGGAGCGGCTGATGAAAGTGTTAACAACACGTCATTGAGCTCTTCCCCGCCAGCGCACACAGCCGCGTTGTAGCGCAATGTCAGTATCTGCTCCTGGCTGTTCAGTGCTACCTCATAATCCGGCCGCCATGAGGCACCAGGTGACATGTAAGTTACATACACGACGGCACGCGGCAGAGCATTCTTCACCACAAGAACAATACACGCGAATGTTTTCTTTGTGCTTGACGGGTCATTTGCTCTGATGCTGCCCGACGTGTATCTAATTTCATACAGCATCTCATTTAGTCGGTTCAACTCCGCCTCCAGCTCGGCCCCCTCTTTCTGTAGACGCCGTCGCTTTGTGTTCGCGTCTGTTGTGGAGTTCTTTACTTCGATGAGTTGCTCCTCCCAGAAATTAATGTCGAGTACAGTCGGCAGCCTATCCGTGACCGGGCCGCATACACGCGAGAAGAGACGGGCGTTGAGCTCCGACTCTTCTTTCACGGCGTTCTGCTCCAATTTGTTGTGCTCAATCTTCCGAGTCACCTCCCGTATCTGCGCCTTCAGTTCTTTTTCCTTCTCCACATTTTTCTTCTTCCCCTCTTCGTCCTTTTCCGTGTGATCATCTGCGTCGTCTGTCTTCTCTTCAAAGAGAACCGCACGCAGCACAACTTGGGCGGCGGTTTTCTCGTCGAAGCGCACCTGCACGGAGTCCCGGTCAAACTGCGGCGGCATGGCGAAGAGAAGTTGCAGAACATCATTTCCTTCATTGCTCTCTGCATCACCAGCACGACGGTTGCTGGAGGCGTTGACTGTGGCGGGAAGGGCGACCTCAGCAACACGGCGTACCTGCATTTGGGTGTTGTACACTGTGACTGCATCCGCCTTTGAGTCCGTCTGGATGATAAGCCCAGCAGTCATTTCATCTGTTTTATTATTATCCCCAGTGGCTTCACGTGACATGATAAATGAATTTTTTTTCTTTTTCTTTTGTTTGTGTTCTTGTTGTTTCTCTTTTGACTATGTACTACCAGAAGAAACTAAAAACTAAATAATAATAATAATAATAATAATAATAATAATAATGCCGTATATGGCGTTATGAATAATTTTGTATGTATGTATGCACCTTTCCTTCAAAGTAATGCATGTAGATGTATAGATGCAAAAGAAAAAAAAGGAAAGAAGAAAAAGGAAAGAAAAAGTAAGGAGGGAGCAAAGGGAAGAAAAAAAAACAAATGAAAGTTTTTGCAATTTGTCATTTGAAGGACATGCATTTATATCAGCAATTTCTTTTCCTTCTGTTTGTGAGAGTTAGTCGTGCAAAAAAAAAGGATGAGAGGAGGATAAAATAAATAGCAATAAAGACTGAGTGCTGATCTCACTTCTCTCTCTCTCTCTCTCTCTTTTTTTTTGTGCGTTTTCACTCCAAAACAACAACAACAACAACATATCTTTCCGTGACCTTCTTTTCTCGTCACCATCACACACCAACACCACCTTTTCTCCATATTCCCTGAGTTTCTTTCTCTTTGTCCTGTCTTGTGCCTGCATGTATGTAACTTCTACATATGCGAAGTCATGTATTGTTTCTCATTACTGCTCATGAATGACTATGTGATGTAAAGGCGAATAATATACAAATATGAGAGGGGAAAGGTATGCCTGCATCATGTATGCATACATGCGCATAAATATGGTGCCTTTTATTTATTTATTCATTCTTTTTCTCTCGCATTAGCACAGAGAAATACACATCTCCAAAGGATGGAAATAGACATATATATATATATATATATATATATATATATATATAAAGAGAAAGAAAGAAAGATGGGAATGGTTACAAGCAGGAGCAAGTGACTTATTACGGCATGCCGCAAATATTTACTCCTATTTTCTCGCTTCTTCGCTACGGCACGGGGTTTGACGGCGCCTGACTTTCCTTCAACGGCTGCTGTTGATGTTGATGATGTTTCTTCCTCTTCTTTGCATCATTGTATGCGGAATATATGCGGAGTTGGTCCTGCAGCATATTCCGCTCCGCCGCAACGGCAATCAACTGTTTCTCCAGACGTTCACGCTCCGCCATCCATGCGGCAAACATCTCTGCGCTTTCATTCTTCTTTTCCTCTTCTTCTTTGGTTTCCCTGCAGCCACTCGTATCAACGGCCTTGTCACCATGCGCGGTGGCAGACCCCGCCGATGCTACCGGCTTCGCAGGCGGTGTTCTTCTGTTTGCCGTCGAAACACTATAATCATCGCCATCATCATCTTTACCGAGGCGCATGCGGCTTGCATATAGAGTTGGGAAATGCCGTGCAAGCATAGCGTCCAGCTCGTGCAGTTTCTCAGCAATCACCTCAACGGTACACTGGGCGGGATCACTACAACTGCGAGGGCCCTCACATGTAGTCAGTGCAGTGTCGTGTGTGTGTTGTGTTTCTTGTATTTTCCGTTTTTCTTCTTCTTCTTTGGGGGCATTATTAGCAGCAGCAGGAGTAGTAAACGTGGCAGTTTCACTTCCATTAAAAACGCATTTCTCTCCATCTTCATCTTGTCGTTGTTGTTCGCTTGTTTCTACCGCATCATCTTCCACCACTGTGTACACGGCGGCGCCTTCGGGTGTTTTGTCAAGGCGGGCCCCTGCAGAACTGTTCGCAGCCAAGTGCGGTAGAAACGGCGGGGGCGATGCCGACTGTGTCTCCTCGCACGTTGGAAGTTTCTCTCTCAGTGGCGGGGGTGGTGGCGGGAGGGGCGGCACGGAGTTATAGAGCCAGTCGCGCGCAGAGTGTGTGATCACACGCTCCCTTCCCTTGTTGGACAGTAAGCGCAGCAGCCACATCTCATATGCATCCGGCCCACACGCAGCGCAGGACGGCCGCAGTAATGCAGACAACACGGAGATGTCGTCATCCTGCGATTCCATTGCGGGCTCGGTGCCCTTTCCGCGTGGTGGGCCCAAGGTCAATGACGACGACGACGACGATGATGATGTGTGTAGGGAGAAACTGTTGCTCAGGTAAAACTGCGCCTTGAACTCTCTCCACGTGAGGCCTGCATACGGGGAAGAGCGTGAGGTGAGTACGCCGAATATGCGCTTCATGTCATCTTTATTATTATTATTATTACTCTTGTCGTGTCCTTTGGAATGACTGTTGAGTAGCGATGAAATGTGCTGCCAGTACGTTGCGTCTCCAAACTGTAGTGGCATGTCTTTCGCGGGGAACACTCCAGATGTTGGCTCCCGTGCGGGAACAGTGCGCATGACTTTCTCTCTACCAATTCCACTGGTGTTGTTGCTTCTGCTGCTGCCACCATTACTGTTCGTAATGGTGGTAGCAGAAAGAGAAGTCGTATGAGGCGTGAACCCATTATTTCTCTTTTTCATTTCCATGTATTCTTGACGCTTCTTTGCCAACAGGGAATAGAGATTTCCACCACCACCTCCTCCTCTGGGGCTATTATTATTATTATTATTATTATTATTATTAGTTTCCTTTGCCATTTCGTTTCCCTGCTTACCAAAACATACATAATTGCTTTCATTGACTCCAGAGAAGGAAGTCATCGTTGCCCGTTTCTCTGTACATGTTCTGTTGACTTCACTACTACTCATATCGTTGTCATCATCATTCCTCTTCTTTTCCTTGTTGTTCTCTTTACTACTCCTCAGCTTAAGTCTGACGTGTGTTGCAGCGAACTCTTCCGTTTGATTCTTCTTTCTTTCTTGTCGTTCTTCGTGTTTCTTCAGCGGCCGTCGCAATCCCGACTTGATCGAACTCCGACACGTGGCGGGCAACAACGCCGCGTAACTCCTCGACGCCGCCGCCTTCATCATCGCGTGTTTCATCCTCTCATTTTCATCGCTCCCCTCATCTGCCTTACCACCAGTACTCCTGCAACTCCTCCTCCTGTGCGCATTCTTCACAGGCAAACGTGTTGGGTGCGTGGTGACATGTGGCCGCGGGACAGAGGCGCCTGCTGCTGCTGCCCCGCCACCGCCGCGTGCACTACATTTCTTGAAATTCTCTGCAGGCATCTCCCACACAAGACACGTAGATGTTACCGCCCTCCTTGATGAGGAAATACCGGGTTTATCACGAACACCACTATTATCATTATTATTATTATTTTCAGAGTTTTTATTTGCAGAGAAGCCCGTGAGTGTTTCTCGACGGAATTTATTTGTCTGTGCGTTGTGGTCGGGGCTGTTTCCATCTGTTGTTCCACTTGACTGCGGGTGCGAGCGGTGGTCGGGAACGGGAATAACAACGGCGGGGGAGACACATTTATTTCCTTTTCTCAGTGGAGAGTACAACATGAAGGAGGAGAGGGCAAGCCCGCTGCCGGCACTCGCGCTGCATACATCATCAACATCAACATCTTCTTGCAAGGGGGATTCTTCATGGTCAAGGTCCATCAAGTCAAACTGCAGAAACGTTTCTCTGTTTGGGGAGGAATCATCGCCCCCGTATGATTCTAATGACTCCTTCTCCACGTTTTCTCCTTTTTTTCCCTGTGCGGCTGCCTTCGATGTATTGTGAGTCTTGTATGAGTTCATTCCATGAAAAGATGATGATTCTTCTTCTAGTGAGTCTGATGCATTTACATCACTTGCACTCTTCTTCTTCTTACTCTTCTTCTTCTTCTCCGTATCTTCGGCACTGCCACCAATATTATCCTCGCCGCCATCTTTCCTCTTTTCTTCGGTTAATCGCACCTCCGGTGAGGCACTCCCGTCTATTCCAGAATTCTCTGCGGAGCTGAACTGTGTGCTTTCATCCTGATACCGGTGCTCTCCAGGAACCATCATATTATTATTATTATTATTATTATTGTTATTATTATCGTTAACATCATCATTGTCTCTCAAAATTTTCTTCTGCACACGTGAGGGCGACAACTGCTGCTGCTGTGATGCAGCCAGGCTCTCATATGGTGTGTAGCCATCCATGGTGTAATTATTATTCGCCCTGACAACAGGGGATGACAGCGGCGTGAAGTCAATGATGGGAGCGAACTTTGATTCATCCAGAGGCGCAGCTCCCGCAGTTACTGTTCTCGCTGTTGGTGCTTTTTTTGCCTTTGCAGCTGAAGAGAGGCCCACAGGTGCCTCCGCAGCACCGGCCAGTGTGGCATTTTGTTCATTATTATTATTATTCTTTTTTTCCTTTTTCTTCCGTGACCCAAACAAACCTCGAAGTCGCTGAGGAAACGACATCCGTATCTTTGGCCAACAAAAAGCCCCACAGCCACCAGCTGTCTTGTCATCCACCAGTCGATCACGGCCCCGCGGGGACGTGAGGGATGGATGTAAGTTAATTACTGCTACTGCATTATTTTCATTATTATTATTTTCATTATTATTATTTTCATTATTATTATTATCTCTATTTTCATTATTATTATTATTATTATTATTGTTGGTGTTGGTGTTGCCTGGGTCCACTCTCATCATCATATTGTCCACATGCCTGTCATTCCCACCACCACCACTACCAGTACTATTATTATTATTATTATTATTATTATTATTAATGTGTGCATCACTTCCTCTTGTTCTTGTTGTTGTTGCCATTACTCTTGTTTGCAGAGAAAGTCTGAGCGGCGACCCCACCTCCACTGATCCCTCAAGAAACGACGGCGTGTACTGCTGCTGCGGGAGTAGTGAAACAGTCATCGGCGAGAGACTCACCGCCCACGCCCCGCTGCCGTTTCTCGCGTCTAATGTCGGTAGACTCCGCTGCAAGCGATCCTGTTCAATATTATTATTAATATTATTATTATTAATATTATTATTATTATTATGAATATCATTGCTTCTGTTGTTCCGCATGCTACCACGTGCGGGGGATGAGTCGCCGGTGTTGTATTCATCAACGTTACTTTGCGAGTGGGTACCAACGTGGAAGACAAGAGAAGACTCGGCGGAGCTCATTCTTCAGGGAAAATATAAAAAAAAAAAAATTAAATAAACTAAAACACCAACACACTGGGAATTATATATAAATATATATAATTAAAGAAGAGAATGAAAGACAGAGGCGAGAGGAGACACCGTAAAAAAATTCAGTGAAGACACTAACGCCTTTCTTTCTCTTTCTTTGCTCTTTTTCCCTTCTTTTGCTTTTTTACTTTCTTTTGGTTTCTGTATTCGTTATTATTCTCACTCCAGCCACTACACTCGCAGCAATCCACACATACAGTCACCTGCAAGAGAGGAAAAGAAAAGAAAAGAAGAAAAAGAAAAATAAAAAGAAGGAAGAAAAAAAGAGGAGATGGGATACATTCAAAAGAATAAATAGATAAATAAATATGTAGTTTTTTTAATTTTCAAGGGCAGTCAAGGCGGAACCCCCCCTCCCAAAAAAAAAAGAAAAAAAAGAGAGAAATGTATTGTTTCAAATGTTTCTTTAGTATTTTCCCCATCGCACCAAATGCTGCGTAGAAAATCGTGGACTTCTCACAGAGTGAAATCCCTTTTCCGCACCGTGGCCCACACTTATAATCACAGGCACAGTAAACCGCGCCGGCAACCCAACAACCCGCCGCACCTGCGCCTCGTCAAACCCCTCAAGCACCGCCGTGTCAAACCCCGCCGCGGTCGCAAGATACATAAACGTCGTCGCCGGTATCATCGCCTGCTTCCACGCGTACGCCTGTTTGTTCGTCGGCACCGACAGCAGCGGCGTCCCCGTCTGCTCACTGTACCACGCCGACACAAATGACTTCACGTGCGCCATGGAGTTCAGCGGGCCGCCGTGCAGCAGGTAGTACGCGTGCCGCAGGTAGCCCGCGCCGTACGCCGCGTGGTAGTACCCGCTCTCCAGCCCGGCCTCGAGCGCGGCGGGGGCGTTGCGCTCCGGCTCCGTGTCGCCCGCGAAGACAACCGTCACCGGCGCCTCGCGCGGCTGCGGCTGCCCCAACGCCGCGCGGGACAACTCGCCCCGCTGCGCCTCGTCGTGCACAACGACGGCCACCCACGGCTGCAGGTTGAGGCCCGTCGGGGCGCGAACGGTGGCGGCGAGGAGGTCGGCGACGACGTCGAGGTTAACGGGGCGGGTGGGGTCGAAGCGCTTGCAGGAGCGGCGGGTGTGGACGATATCTTTCATGGAATCCAGCGGGGAGGGGGAAGAGTGGGAAAAGGGGGAGAAATAAGAAGAGGAAGAGGAAGAGGAAAGAGAGGAAGAGATTTTCTCTTTGAGTCCAGTCTTTTTATCTATAATATTTCCTTCACCTCCCTTCTTCCCACCACCTATTGTTACTACACTGTCAGGAAGATGAGATTTATTATCGTTGCCGGAAACGACGGCGTTTGATTTCTTCCATAGCCAGTATGACTTTACGGAATTCCACCACTGCCGTTGGGAATTATTTCTCTTCATGACCACCTCTCCACTATTCCTTCCCCACGTAACGATACAAGAATTGTCTTTATGTATGTATACAACGTCAGAGATACATACAACACGTAGAGTCACGCTTTACTATTATTTATTTATTTATTTATTTATTTATGCCTTTATGTATTCAAACTACAAAATTCCCCTTTATTTCACCTTTAGTTTACAGAAATAAAACCACACAAACAGATAGATAGATAGACAAAAAGGACTTGATAGGCATAAGAACAAACAAGCACAAACCCACACATAATAAATGTATATAAATATAAATATTTATATCAGAAGGAAGACGAAAGCAAAGTTTTTTTTTATTTTTCATACATTCACATGGACAAATAGTACAGCAATCAAACAAAGCGAACAGCAACGAGGCCTGAGACATATATATATATATATATATATATATATATATATATATATATATGTATATATATACCCTCTCACTATATGTATTACATATGTGTCTAACCGCATATACATGCATACAGAGAAATAAAGAAAGGATAAATACAAGACTACCAATAATAATAACAATTTGCATCTTCTTCTTCCTTCGTTCCTTCGAAGGTCACTAAGTATCCGTCAATTCACTCCACAATATTTGCATGTATTGGATGCGCACTTGCAAAGAAAAACACCGAACTCCTGTCAGCCTTCGGATTCCCATAGAAACCAAGAGACTCACACCGATGACTTGTAGCCTTGCACCCGTCATAGTGAGCTTCCTTCTCATTACGACCATCCAGCAAACCCGTATGGATCACCCGCTGCATGACTTCATGTTGCTTCCTCTGCGGGCGTTTTTTACTCTTCTCCAGCGGTTTCCCATCAATTCCCATGTCCCCCAAGTCGCCGCCTGTGGGTTCATGTTTGCAGTGATAATGGAGGACATTTCCATAAGGAACTGCCACGTCCCGCGGGTCACACCAGCACGCACGCAGTCTACATGGCGGCCCTGTTATTTTATACCACGCCGTCCTCGCCCCGGGAATTGTACTCAGCGGCGCGAGCACGAGTCTATCGAATCCATTAGACAATTCACGTCCGGCGGCTAGGGAATGTTTTGATGCCCACGACTGCGCACGTTGATTTGCGGTGGAGGCAGTGTGGGCTCCTCTTGGCAATGACGGCAGAGTCGTTTGTTTATTATTACTGTTAGTGCTGCCCCTCTTACTGGATGCAAACCTCACTCTTCTGGAGTGTTGCTTTGGTGGGTTTGCATTGGATGCAAGCGATGCGGCGGACCGGCCCAACGTGCGATTGCCTTTCTTTTCGTCCTCACCATCGTGTTGTGGCTTCCTTCCTCCCTCTTTATAATTATAATTATCATCATTCTCAGTATTTCCCTCATTATCCTGCGCTTGTTGTTCTCCATCAACCACACCTTCACCTTCTTCTTCGTCTCCGTCCAGCACTGAACACGCGGCGTCCTTACAAAGAGACTGCGCCGCCTCTCTTTCCGCCTCCTCGTTCGCCAATTTTATTCTCCTCTCTGCATCTTCTCTCTCTGCATGCAACTCCATGACATATTTCTCTCGTCGTGGAGCAAGAATAGACTCTAATTCCCGCACGAGATCGCGGGGAAACGGCGGGCGTCCTGCAAGATCCGCGCGGAGTAATTTATTCCGCAGCACCACACGCGCGTGTGCGGCAACATCATCCTCGCTTGGCGTCATCTCCGCCTCTGCGGCTGGCCGCATTGACTCAAACGTCTTCGGATCATACGGCCCGTCAAACGTTACAACGGCGAGTGTTGTGTTTGTCTGAAGAACGTCAATCAACATGCGGAGGAATTTCCCTGTGAGGAAATTAAAATCAAGATTCAGAAACCGCAGGTGTGTGTTTTTTAGTAGCGCCTGTAGTATCGGCTCCACGTCACTGTCGTAGAGACCGTTGTGAAATAATGAAAGCTCACGCAGCGGAGGGTTGGTTGCAAGAAATTCCGCAATTTGTGTGCACCCCGCCGCTCCTATATGATTCCCAGCGAGGTTGAGTGCGAGGAGGTTCGGCGGAGTGCCGCTGCCGCCGGCGAGCGCATCAACAGAGCGGGCGGTGAGTGCGTTGTAGCCAACATCCAATGTATGCAGCGCCGTGCTTGCGGAGAGAACACGCAGAACGTCGGGATACTCCAGAAGACCGTCGTCACCGAGATAATGATTGGGAACATGAATTTCCTTCACGGAAACACACACATCATCATCCTCATTATTATTATTATCATTCTTATTCCTATTATTACTATTATTATTTTCGTTGCTGTTGCTGTTGTTGTTGTTGTTGCCATTTTCATTATGATGACTGCCTGTGGGGGAATTTTCTTCGGCATGTGACTGGAGAGAGCTCTGCATCCTTGCTAACAGCTCAAGCAGTTCCTCTTTGTTCGTGCAAACAAACACATGATCATCGCTGACCTTCCCGAGTAACTCACGACTCTGCCCAACTCCCATTGTATTCTTCTTCTTTGGTTTCTTGCTGCTTTCCTTTGTTTTTTTTGTTGTAAAACTATTTCTGTTCCCACCTCCCCCTCTTCACTTTAATACTTTCCTGCAGCTATTATTTCTTCTCATACAAACATACATACGGGCAGAGAGATGTATTGGGTGGAGAATACAATGGAAAGAAATAAAAAGAAAACAATTATGTCATGAGAAACGTAGGAGTAACAACAACAGAAATACAAAACATGCATCCATCAAATAGAGATGTTGTGGGAAGAAGAAGCAAAAAATAAAAAGAAGGGAAATGTGGAAATTTTCTTTAGAAACACACCACCTACAGGGAGAAAAAGAAAACGTAACTGCCTCTGTTCTCCATCCTCCACACCAACCCACAGATAAATACATTTCCTCTCTCTCTCTCTCTCATATATATATATATATATATATATATATATATATACCTTCATTTCCTGATATTTACAGGGAAGTGGTCTAATTTACATTCTTCATTTTTATTTGAAGTGAAAATGAAAGTCCAGTGATACATACATTTACCCTCTTTTTTTTTTCTTCCTTCTTTTCTCTTTTTTTTCCCTGCACGTTATTCCCATTACTATTAATCATCATCATCATGTGACCTGCATCGAAGTAGATATGGAACTTGTGTCATTGTAGTCCGGAGCCGGAAGCAGGCGCGGCATCCCCGTCGCAATCGTGTTCATCCCCGTCGCAATATGCCGCTTTGATTTATCACACGCCTTTAATAACTTCATCAGTGTTTTACTCGCCTTCAAGTGCCCCAGCTCCGCAGCGAGTATTAACGGCGTGCGGCCCATACCGTCATGCACATTCAAATACTCCCATACAGTATTAATCCATATAATACGGCGGCACTCCTTGTGCAGCGGGTTAATCCCGTACTGGTGTAGACGCTGCTGCGGCTGGCGCGTGTAGTAACCGTAATCTTGATGCTGCGGCTCCGGGCGTGAGTGGTGCTGCAAAATGCGATTAGCGATGGGAACACTGCGGCAGTCATCCACCGCAGATGAGCCGCCCTTGAGTGTGCACGGGAGCCACACCTCAGCCCCCCGCACGAGTGTCATGATGGTGGCGGGGTCGTTGGAGATGACGGCGTAGTGCAGCGGGATACACCCACGCGAGTCTAAGAAAAAGGCGGAGCTGCCGTCATCGCGGTTTAAAAGTTCCCGCAAGGCAGCGGAGTAACCGGCGGCGCATGCATCGTGAACTGGGAGCCGGCCGTCCGCGTCAAGTTGCATCGCGAGCGTCGGTGCGAGTTCACATGCAAGAATTTCTCGAATGTACGGCAGCAGTGCGGCCTGCTTGGAGGCGTCGCTGTGGGAGCACAAGTGATGCAGTGCGGTACGCACATGACCATCCGCAAGTAATAAATGTTGTGGATTCAGTGCGAGTTTTCTTACTTCTGTGACGTCCTTGGTGACATCGCCGTTCTTCTCCAGGCTTACGCCGCCGCTACTACTAGCAGCCCCGAAGTTCGGTAATGATGGTGTCTGGTGTAAGTCCCCAGCACTTACATTACTACTACTGTTATTATTATTATTATTATTATTATTATTATTATTATTATTATTATGGGTGGTGGTTGTGACATCATTGATAGAGCTCTCATTACATTCGGACGTAACGGATACATCGCCGGTGCCCTGTTGGCCCCTTGTACGGCCCCGGCGCTGCACCGGCGATGGCAGCTTCTGCGATCCACGTACATTACGACGAACTGGAGTGCACGGTGCATTCTGGCGGGCGCGTGTTGTGTGGCGTGTGCGATCACGCTGCCCAGTCCCCCGCATTCCTTGCAAATTCCCGCCGAATCCAAATTCTTCATGCTGGTGCAAGAGATAGTCCAACATCCCCACTTCCCCTCGGCGGGATGCAATGAGAATCGGTGTATCCAACGTACACCCACTCCGCGCCTCCGGGGCCGCACCAAAGCGAAGTAACTCCCGCACCATATCACATGCGCATGCGTGTGTAGACAGGGTTGCGAGGTGTAATGCAGTTTGCTCCAAGTTATCCAGCTCCGTCGGCTCTGCGAAGTTCTCCAGTAAAAGTAACATAATTTCCATGCATCCATCCGCCACGGTTCTATGTAGTAAAGAACCTCCTGTCGGAAGACCACTCACATGTCGCACAGACGCAAATCCAATGGTTAACAAGAGACGCACAATGACGGCATCGCGTGTGATGTATACAGCCATTTCCAGTGCCGTGAGGCCGGCAACACTGTCCTCCGCCTCAACGTCTATCGCCGGCACGTGTTCCACAGCCTGCGCATCGCTGGATATTTGACGGACCTTTCGTTTGGCAATAGAAGACTTTTTCCGTACTGAAATTGAGCCGGCCATGCTCTGTGTTTCCGTCACAGCACTCTCCGCGAACTGTAATAATATTTCCACGACCTTTGCCTCCCTTGCCAACACGGCGAGATGAAGTGGGGTGCGACCCGCGTAATCTGCCTTCCCTGGATTCAAGGAGGGGAAGCCAAGCATTGCACGCACCACACTACTGTTCCCATGCATCGCTGCGTAATGCAGGGGAGTTCTCCCGAGGCAGTCTTGTATGTTAATATCAAAATTTGAGTGCGTTGGGGCCACGAGCGGCGATAAAAATAATACCATGACACTTGCGTGCCGCGCCATGGCGGCGTAGTGCAAAGCACATGCTCCTTTTGCGTCCTGCACCATTGGATCTGCGTGAAACTCAAGGGCGATCCGACGGATTAATTCCGGGTGGTATGATACAATAGCATACATCAGTGGAGTCATATGCGTAACAAAGTCAACACTGGGGCGAGTTACATCTTTTTCAAAGGAATGCTTCTCTGCGGTGACATCAGGGCCGCTTCCTCCAAGAAGACTATGACTTCCACGTAAATTGTCTATACTATCACTTCCCTCCGAACATATCTGACTGTTGTTTAGGAAACCAGATGCATAGGAGTATGGGTTTAATTGCGCTGGCACTGGGGATCCAATATATTTATTACTAGCAGAGCGTTCCTCTATTTTCCGTCCTTCTAATTGTGGTAAGTCTCCATGTACATCCGCACCGTGATCGCGCAGATTCTGTATCATCATCCATGCATTGCTGTGTGATGCAAAGTACCACCATGCATCCGCATCCTGCACAAGAGACGGATAATCCATATCCACTCCACTTCCCGCACCCGCTCCATTTGAAATCTTCACCGTCTTCGAGGATGGTGCCACGAGTGATGGGAACGGAGTTAAAATATAATTTTGTAGTGCACACGTCGGCAGCGCTGATAACTTCGCCGCATCAGATGACCTTGGCGTCTCACGAATTGCATATTCTGCATTTAATCCCTGCCCGTAACAGATAATAGAGTCCAGAGCAGTCTCGCCAAATGCATTCTTTGCATCAATTGAAAGACCACGCGCTAACAATACATCTAATATGGCTGGCTGTCCTGCTGCGTAGTGAATCAATGTGTAGCGTCCATCAAGTGAGATTTGATCTATACAGTCACCCGCATCAAGTAAGAACTCTACCAGTTCTCTGTCTCCCGTGGCGCAGGCGCGGGCAAGTGCAGTCTGGCACCCGTTTACAAGACGATGAAATACATCCGGGGCTCCATAGTACAAGAGCAGCTGCACTATTGTAGCATCTCTCTTCTGCAGCGCGAGGTCCATCGCCGTCCAGCCATGCAAGGAAGTACGCGCCTCAAAATCAATCACATTCCCATCAAAGTGAAAGACTGTGTCCACCAAATTATTAGTATTGCTCATTCCCATCATTGCGGCGGGGTCAGACGAGGCTTGCTGCGATCGTCCGCTCCGCTTCCCGCTGCCGCTTCCCATACTACTCTCCGTCTGCCCGCGTGTATTTGATCCTGCACCGCCAGGCGGAACCGTATTTGTAGAAGTCGCCGGTGTGAATAATCTCTCAGCCCGCGGCAGACGTTTCTGCAGAGTCCACGGCACGGGTCTTTGCTCGCCAATGAGCATGAGTAAATCCAGCAATGCCGCGGGCTGGCCCAGCTGCACAAAGAGATGCAGGACAGTTCCAGTCTCACTGGGAGATGTTTGGAGGTCTTTTCCGTGTAGACAGATGTTCTGTGAAACAGATGCGCCGTGGTCGAGGAGCCATTTCATCATTGCCACGGACTCCGTGTTGTACTGGCCGAGTAGCAGGAGCGCGATGAGTGGTGGGAGTGGCTCTTTATAGAAGGAAACATCTTCGCACGCAGCGACGGGATCCGCACCGCTTTCAAGAAGGGCCTCCGCGTCGGGAATACTGTGCCGCAGGCACGCCTCCATCAGCTGGTGGTTCCACGTGTTGTTTGGGTCCTCGGGAATCCGCCGCTTCATCTTGGGAGGCATTTTTTTTTTCTTCTTCTTAATTCCCCAGTCTATATATGTATGTATGTACCTTTGGTTCTACTACACACAAGGAGAAAAGAACGATGAGGAAAAAGGAAAAGAAAAACAATCTGACGAGGGAGTAACAACGATTGCATTATACAAACTGCAGCGGAATAATAATAATAAAAAGAACGGAAAATAATAATAATATATATATATATATGTGTGTATATAAAGAGAGTGGAGACATAATCGTAAGACGTAAAAGAAAAACAACAACAACAAGTAAAATAAATAGACAACAAAATAAAATAAAGCCACTCGTCTATAGTGATTTATAAAGGTAGAAAATAAAGAGAATAAAAAGAAAAAGCAGAAAAGGAATACGTATATACATATGCATATTTATGTATAACAAAGAACAAGCAACAAACAAAAAGGAAACACACAAACAGTCACGCGACTGCAATGTACGTATATACACATGTTTTCACTTTACTCTATTTCCTTCTCTCTCTATCTCCGTTCATCCGTTTCTTTTTCTTTATCTTTCGCTTTCCTTTATCTTTCTCACTCTCGTCTTTCTATTTTTGTTTTGTTTTGGAGTATACAAAAAGAAGCACCATTGGCTTACCACTCACACATACACACAGTCCTCCACGTCACTCACAGCCATAAAGGCATAATCATAATTATACATATGAACGTATGTAAGTAAAGGACGCGGCGTTTTTCAGCACAAAAACATAAGCCAAAGAAAAGTGGATGGATGGATGGATGGGTAGGTGGTGGCTGAACTCTGCAAACTATTACACAAGACAAATCTACACTACACTAATCCAAAATCAATAACAAACAAACAAACACATACACGCACAGACAGAGATATAAGAAAATGGGAGGGGGATTATGATTGAAACTTTTGCCTCATTGCATCGCGTGCTTTATATAACGCCGCGAGTTGTTTGTCCGCCGCGGAATCTCCCGTTGAGCGATGCTCCGGCGCATACGGGTTGGGTGCATTTACATTTGTGTCTACGCGGCTCATTGCATATGAGGGCTGCACGGATGTATCTGTACCGAACCATCCATTGTTGTTGTTGCTATTATTATTATTCCCTCCTGAACTACGGTTGCCTAATGCACGTAGATTGATAGGAGCCAAGGACAGAGGAGAAGGTAATCTCTCAACTCCTGTGGTTGATGACGGTGCGGTGGAGGGATGTGGTGGTAACGGCTCCATCGGTGTATTCACGGCGAGCATTATCGCCGACTTACTGTTCTCGCCGCCTATGCCAGTAGTGATTTGTTCAGTTACATGAGAGATTTTATTTACATTCCAACTTCTTGCAGAAGAAGCCATTGAGCCTTTTTGCAATGGTGGCAACTCTTGATGTTGATGACATGTATACAACTGCTGCTGCTGTTGTTGTTGTTGTTGTTGTTGTTGTTGCTCTATAATGTTTGACTGCGACAAATCAAACGGAGAGGACGTGGGTGACGACGATGATACTCCAGCGGCACCCGCTGCTGTTGTTGTCAAGGCGGAAGTGGATGCACGTTGCTGCTGCCGTGTGCAGTTATTATTATTATTATTATTTGGAGCAGTAGCAGCAGTCTTCCCTATGGCGATGGAGAGTTGTTTTTGCCGAATTTGAAGCCAATCTTCAAAGTCCTTTGTTAGTTGTTCCTGCGCCCGCTTCATGAAGATATGCATTGTGTCTATTTCCTCCTTTTGTTTTCGCAAAAAAGCGGCGAGCTCATTGTATGCATTCTTCACCTGCGTTAACTCCTCCAATGCACGCCGCTCGGTATCATCCACCTCCTCGACGCCCTGCAGCACCCGCTCCGCACGTAGTCTCTGTATGCATGCCTTTAATTGTTTTATGCGATCCACCGCCCCGTTTAGTTTCTGCGCAGTCGCCTTGCACGCCTCATATTTATCCTTCAGCACTTTTTTATTTTCCTCCACCTGCGTGTAATGTCGGTAGGAGCGGTGGAACGCCTCAAATGCAAGCGCGCGGTCATTGAGGAGTTCTGCATCCGTGAGGGACGAGAGATCATAGGCCTCGTTTAGTTGTTCCTGCTTGCGGAAGAAATCATCGACGACGGTTGCCTGTATTGCGTCGAGCTTGTCATTTATTACACGGCGGTGGGAGGGAATAGAATTATTGTATGTAGTTTGCTGTGGAGGTCCTGCAGAACTTCCTCCTCTGTTGGATGTCATCAACGAACAATTATTATTATTATTATTAATACTTTCTGATGATGTTTGTGTGGTCATTCCAGTCTGTGTTTCCACGTTATATTTCATGACATGTACCTGCGGCCTATTATTATTATTTTGTAAACTGTTGAAGAGTAAATTCATTTCATTTTCTTTTTGTTGTAAGCTCAACTCGAGTGCCTCAATGCGACTGCGATAATTATGTATGGCTTCGCTTTCTCCCTTTTCCCCCCCTTGTGTGAGGAGAAAAGCACCCAAAGAATTATTATTATTATTATTACTCTGGCCACCGCCGTTTATTATCATATTCTTCATTACATCAAAGCAATAATAAATGCGAACTAGGTCCCCATCAAATCCCTCCAACCGCGCCCCGCTGGCCTTGTCTGAAATATATTTCTGTATCATTTCATTACATCGGCACTTCTCATCCTCAGACAACTCACGATCTGGATTATTATTATTATTATGCCCATTTCCATTTTTCATATAAAACGCGAGTTGGTCTTTTAACTGCTGAACCTCTCTCTTCAGTTTCTGTATACATACATGCGGGTCAAGCTCTTCATTGACATGTGCGTTCTGTTTAATTAGTGCGACCCGCTGGGAAAACCGGCATGTACTAATTGTCTCCTGCACGTGGCTGAGGGAGCAGTGCGTGGTTGCGAGCATACACGTGCGGCAGTTATTCCCCAAGGAGTCCCTTAGCACCATCGTCATGAAGGAGTTACGAAACGGCACGTGTTCTCTTCTTCCACTCGCCTGCTCACTAAGCGCCATGATGACCTGCTCCAAGTAATGCAAAGAAAGATTTATATATTTTGCCTCGGTTAATGTGGTTCCGTGTATTCCCGTCTTTGCAACCCGCTCACTCCCCGCGAGATCGACGAGGTGTAGTTTTGACCTCCGAATAACCGCGGAGTCATACGTGCGGATATCAAAATAAATCGTGAAGATGCAGTGGGAGCGGGAGGATGTTTTATTCATTGGCGTTTCACAATATAATCGATTCGTGTCGCCTAAGAAGAGAAGATTTAACGCGTCCTCAATCGACGCCGCGGCGTACTGCGTGAGTCCTTTTAACACTACTTCATCGCCGTCGGTGCCAGTGCTGCCGCAGTCATGTATAGTCACTGCGGGTAAATCCTCCAGCCGCTTACAGTCATTCCCGTGGTTTAATAAATCCTGCCCCTTATCGTTGTATATCTGCAGGTAGGAGATCGTGATGTTGTAAATACATTCATTTTTCCTCCGCGCAACTTCATCAAAGATGAAACTCAAACTGCGGGGAATAATACCGCGCTCCTCGTAGCTCTCCACCCCGCCGGTGATACTGTACGTCTTCCCGCTCCCTGTTTGCCCGTACGCAAATATCGTGCTGTTGTATCCATTGAGGGAGGACACGATGCAGTCCTTTGCGATGATGTTGAACACCTCCGCCTGCGTCGCCCGCGGCTCAAACACGCGCTGGAACTTGAACTCGTAATCCTCCTGCGTGTTGTTGACGACATCCGCGTGGAGGCGGCGGTCGATGTGGAAACGGATGATGGAGTGGTCAAATGTATGCGTGACGTTGTAAAGGCACTCGTCATTATTCTCAGTGCGGCTGCTATTATTATTATTATTATTATTATTATTATACAAGGAAGATGATGTAAGTAAGTTCTTTGCAGGCGGGCGAATCCGAAGAAAAATGCGGATCCCTTCAGGTTTACCCATCAATAACTATTTCCCCCGCCCTTTTGTTTATTATTGTTATTTCTACGTGTATATCTATGTGTGTCTGTATGTAAAGAAAGAAGGGGAGAGAGGGAGTTTCCTTCCAGAAGAAGAAATAAAGAATAAAAAAGAAAAACGAAAAGAAACTTAGTGAAGATATAAAAGTAAATATCAAATAAACAGCACAGCCAAACAATAATCAAAAGGAAAAAGTATACCTCTACCATCTCTCTATCCTTTTTCTTTCCTCCACGCACGCTTGCTAACGTTTTTATTTTCCTTTCTTTCTTTCTTCTCGTTACACATTCTCCTTCTTCACAAAACGTTTATTATTATTATTATTATTATTATTATTATTACTACTACCATTAATGTGGGGTAATTCCTCTTGTTCCCGTTTCTTCATAATACTATCATACTCCCTCTTACTATACACCAGGCATCCCAGCACGGACAAGTTCATTCCCAGAAGCGAGCTCCCGCTGAACACATAATCGCTGAACACCATTCCCGCATATGACGTGAAAATATTTTTCCCCGCGCCGATGATTGAGAGGGTTAGCGGTGAATTAAACCGAAGGCACAAGTACGACGTGTAATTCATTAAAAACCCGGAGAATCCACTCAGTGTTAACATGACAAGAAACAAAAAACTCCAGCCGTCATATGACATTAATAAATTCTGCTCGTTGTGTGTGTTCGTCAGCAGCAGACAGAACGAGAAGCAGAAGGAGAAGAAGTTTGTGTAGAACATAATTCTCTCCGAACTCATTTTGTTTTCGTTTAGTTTCACTTTTATGAAAACATTATTCATCGCCGTGCAGATATCATTCACAATAACGAACACACATCCTTGAAAGGAAATATTGAAGTTAAACCCGGTCGCTAGGAAGGCCCCGGCGAGCATTAAAAAGATTGAAAACATTATTTTCGTGTCCTCATACAAATGCGTGTAGCCAAGAAAACATATTTCTCCCACAAATGTCATGAAAATAGAAAGTCGTCGGAGCAGAATAAATACCGGCATGTTTAACTGCTGCGTTGCCCCAAGCCCGCTCAGTGTATTCAATGCGTACAGCAGCGGTAAAGGAAAGAGGTCTACAAACATCACATGAAAAAATCCCCGCGGTGGGAAAAGCACGAGGCCCTTCAGCCGCACAAGCAAGAGAAGAGAAGTGATAAAGTACTGAATGAAACCAACAAAAATAAAACCCGAGAATTTAAATTCCGTGAGAATTACTTTCGTTAATAACATGATGGCGATGGACGTAAATGCAAATAAAAAGATGGAAAAACAACGGTGTTTCCTGGAGTTCGTTTTTGCATTCATATCTGCAAAGGCAAAGAAGGACGATAAGACGCTGCGATTATTATTATTATTATTATTATTATTATTATTATTATTATTATTATTATTATTATTATTATTATTATTATTATTATATTATTGCCGTGGTTGCTCTTGTTATTCCTACTGTCATCCGTGCAGTCGCTCTTCTTGCTCATAAGACCAGACAAATCCTCACAAATGGAAATGTCTTCAGAGATACATAGACCAAGGCGGGCACGCACGTCGTCGTCCCTTGTACATTCACTGCGGTCATTTTCCCGGGATGGTGGCAGCGCTGGTGCCGGCAGTGGTCCGGAGTCCCGACCAATAGTATTATCCAAAGGAATTATTTTACTAGTGCCATTCGCAATCATTTTTTTTTCTTTTTTCTCTTCTTCTTCTTCCTGCACCGGTTGGTATGTATTCTTTGTGGTTGCCAAGAAGAATAAAATAAATAAAAAAACAAGAAAATATATACAGGTGTATATTATGCGTATGTATATCCTACTGAATAATAGTCACTCACACTTCAAGGAATAATGATTCGTTTTTTTATTTTTTTTATTATCAAATATCCGATTTAAAAAAAAAAATAAATAAATAAACAAAACTATTTGTAAAACAAGTTGTGAAAGGGAGGGACTACTTTATTCTCCTTTCTTTTTTTGTTGCTCTCTTTTTGTCTTTTTTTTTTAAATTTTTTCTTTGACTGTTTCCCACTTCCTCTTCGGTATTTTGTCGATGTTAAAACTGACGTGTGGCTATCGCCAATACATATTATGTATGAGATGCATACAGAGAGGGAAAGAGGAATAGAAATTAAATAAATAAAAAATAGAGCGGTAGCAACAGTGCTGTTGATAATATATAATTATATATATTATCGCAAAAGAAACTAAAAGGCATGTATACATACACACACACTTCTTCTGTACATTTATCTATGTAGCACGTCTTTATTTTCTCCTCCCGAATAACACAGAGGAGGACTATTACTACTACTGTTATTATTATTATTATTATTATTATCATTATTATTATTATCATTATTATTATTATTGCTGCTGCTTGTACTACTACACAACTGCCCAGATCTGCGGCAGAGCCATGCAAGCAACTCCACCTGCTGCCGCGCCCGCGCCATCGCGTCCTCTAACAATTCCCGCTGCCGCGCTGATACTTTTTCACCTGCAGGAGAAACAGAAACGGAGGTTCCCGCGGCGCGTTTTATTATGGGCGAAAGTACATCAAGCGGCGGGTGTGTATTAAATGTCCGCACCGACTGTGGTGATGGAGAAATAGAAATATTCTTGCAATAATTATAATTATAATTATTATTATTACTGCCATTACTCATGTTGCTATAAGCAGCAGACTCATCATCACTTTCTTCTCTCTCTTCATTATTATTATTATTATTATTATTAATAATATTATTAATATTAACATTATTATTATTCTTGTAGTTGAGAGCAGTACATTCATCAAGACTGCCGCCATCATCACAATACACCGCGTGAGTTTTTCCTCCGCTCTTCTCTATTCTTTTACTTTCTATCAGTCTCTCCATCCGCTCCAGCAACGCGTCGGAGTACTGTGATGTAGTCTCACGCTCCTGCACCGCCGATGTAATTTCCCTAATATTATAATTATAATTATAATTATAATTATTATTTTCATGTTCTTTATTCTTTTCATATAATGATGGCTCGACATTCATGAAAAGTACTGCCGATGTATCTAAAAGAGAAAGTGGCAAATCATCCCGCAGAACAACTCCGTCGGCCCGCAGTACTTGCCGTTCAACCGGCACGCCGAGTTGCCGCTCCACCTCTACTTTTAGGTCCGTGACATTCGCCTCGTCAAGAGACACGCGGGGAACAAATACACGCACAACGAGCGGCCCAGAGGAAAGTTTATTACTCCCTCTGCTATTATTATTATTATTGCTGCCTGTACTGTCCCTTGCTACAATGAGTAACGCGGTTACATCTTCATTTCCACATGCGTGTAACTGTGGCGCTAGCAGCACGGACGCCGGGGGGACTGCGTCCACCACGTGTGCGTTATTATACCTCTTCCCACTTTGCATCGTTAACACTTCACGTCTTTTTTCTTCTTCTTTTCGTTTTTCTTTTATTTTGTTTTCTTCTTCTTCTGCGGTCTCTTCTCTCCCACACAACACCGCTGAGCCGCTCTGTGAGGGCTGCACGGCGCACATTACATCATCCGACACTCCCAGTGACGCAGTCGTGGACACATGCACGCAGTCTTTTTCCTTCCTTTCCTCCTTTTCTTCTCTGTGTTGTTTCTCTCCTTCTTCTCCTTCCTTTTCCTTTTCTTTCCCCCGCGGAGCCTCGCCGTGTGTGATTATAATTAATTCATCGACGGGCGGCGCCAGCACGGCGGCCGCCGAAACATCTCCGCACACACGCCGCCGGGCTCTGAAGGAATTACGGGGGGGAAGTCGTCGCGGCGGCGCCGTCTTTGCGTTCGGCGCGAGTCGGTTGACACTCGACGGCCCGCGGGACGGCGGCCGCCCCGCCCGCAGAACATCAGCGACGCGAATACTCAACGGCCACCGCGCGCCATTAGAGAAACTCGGCTCCCCGTCCATCAATAAAATAAATAATAAAAATAAAAATAAAAATATATGGGAGAAATAAATGTATAATTAATGTGTGTTGCTTCTAAACTAAATAATTAAAAAACAACCACCACCACCTGGGAAGGGAAACAACTGTGTGCTGGTTGTGTTTGTTTGTAATTTCCTTCACTAACACACATGCACCACAACTCCACGACCCGCTCTTTCCCTCAGCAGGAGCCTCGCCGTTCAATTTTTTTTTTTGGTGATGAGAAGAAAAAGAAGAAAAAGAAACAAATGAGAATATTAATCCAGCAACAGTTTGAATGCATGCATGTATGCTTGTGTATATAAAAATAATAAAGAGTTTCTTTGTTCTTTTCTTTTAATTTCAGATGCTTTGATTATATAAATAAAAATATAAATATATAAATATAAATATAAATAAATAAATAAATAAATAAAAATATATATTCATATATTGCCAGCCAGTCATTCACTCATATTTCCATCACATGCACACAAACATGCATAAGCACAACAACGACAAGAATAAACTTTTTTATCTTCTTCTCTTTTGTGTTTTAATTCCTCTCTTTTGTCTCCTCAGTGGCTGCAGACATATCGATGTCTTTTTTTCTTCCCCATCAACACACAAAAGAAGACAAACAAACAAGAAAAAAAAAAGACGGTAACTTCATTTTCGTGTGGTATAAAAATTTATATGTCACTTACTGAACTGCATGTATAATAATTCACATTTTACGGATACAGAGATATAATGATACCAGTCTTTTTTACTTATTTTCTCGTTATTCATCTCTCTTCATGTAGTTTCAATGGACTGCGAAAGAAAACATGTGTACTTTGTCGTGAGCGTGCTCCAGCAGCGGCTGCCGACCACGTCGGTGTCGGCCCACACCGAGCACAGTTCCTTCAGCCACGAGACCAGCAGCATCCCGATCATGCACACGGCGTCGCGGTCCTCCTTCTTCACCGATAATGATAATAATGATGGTGGCAGGGAAGAAGATATATTATTATTATTATTATTATTATTATTATTATTATTAATAGAAGTAGAAGAAGAGCGAGCTGCTGATAGTTTTGCCTGCACATGTACATACGCCGACTGCTCAATGTCAAGTGGTAAAATTCCCTCAAATTCCTCCGCGCCTGGCGGCTTGGCGGAGCTCCGCTCAGTCTCGCGGGCGTTGTCTACATGCAGGGAGCCGAACTGATGAACTGTAGAGAAACCGACACAGAGAATCGACTCGATTAATGTTGGCATTATCTTCTCCAGTGCACGATTCAACAAACGCATGGAGGAGGAGGCAGGCACAGAGGAATTAATAATAGATGTAGGCGTGTTATTCATGTTCATAGTAGTAGTAGTAGTATTATTATGAATATTATTCATCAACTCAGAACCACTAACACACACCGCACTAACTCCTCCTCCTCTGCTACTACTACCACTACTACTAATATTATTACTACTGCTTGCAGATTGATTCTTCATACATGTATTCTGATTTCTTCCATCCCCATGATGACGTTCTTCATGGAGTGTTGCAGCAATACTTGATAGTTCATCCTCTCCCAAAGATACAGCCCCGCCATTCCTACCAATGTCATGTAGAGTGAAAAGATATGAGAGGCAACAGCAACAACGCGCCGCTGCATGGAAGATGTCATTATTATTATTATTATTATTATTATTATTATTATTATTATTATTATTATTATTATTATTATTATTCTCGGTTGCAGCAAGTGGGGCTCTGACGGATTCATACGCAAAGCGCACCACTTCATCAAGAACGAGACTCAACAGATGTAGCCCCGCCTGTTGATGCTCCACAGCAAACACCATGCGCTCTGCAATTAGATCATTGTCGAGCACAATTGCTAACAGCGCCTTGAGCTGCTCCTCTAGCGACAGTCCACTCATGGCAGCCACCTTGTCTACATGTTGGTCCATGCGTAGTAACTCCTGCCATTCCGCTGCTGCGGACTTCTCAAGAGTAACAAAGAAGACGCCCTCGGACACCGACATCCGCGATAGCCATGACGCTGAGGGAACAGGCTTCGGCAACATTCTCATTCCATCCTGTTTCGTCTCTTTACCTGCACCCACTATTCCCTGACTACTAGCACAATTATTATTATTATTATTATTATTATTATTATTATTATTATTATTATTATTATTATTATTATTGACTTGATGCCTACTTGAGGATTCATGTGTTTTGAATGCATCGAGTAAACATTCCGGCCCGCTTGGAATTGCCGGCGGCGGCACCCAAACATACGCGTCGTTGCCGCGCTCAATTTGATACGGTTCCGTGCGCCACTTGAGAAACGTGTCGCCCTGCAGCAGCGAGTACAGCCGCCAGCGGTAGTACAGCTGCATCGGGTGGTCCCACGGCTCATGCAGGAAAGAAAAGTAGGAATTATTCTCCTCGCGCTTCATTATTTCCTCCTCCGCCGTTGGCCCGCCCTGCACAACGAAGTAGGCGATGAGGTCTAAAAAGGCGGTGATGTCTGCAGGCAAATCACTCGGCACGTTAATTCGCGGGGCGACGTCGGGGATTGTGTACTGCACGTCGTCGCGGCGGCGGCGAAATGGCGGCGGGCGGCGCGGTGGGGAATTACGGCGGGGCGGCGGGTGGTAGCGGTTGTATTGTGACTGACCGTAGTTTCTACCGTAATTTCTACTACTACTGCTATTATTATTACTATTATTTGTACCGCTGGTGTAGTACTGGGAATTTATTTCAGGGCTCGGTGAACGCGGGCGACGATACACCGAACTATTCTTTTTGCTGCTGTCATTGTTTTCTCGCATGATGGGTAGATAATATCTGCTCACATCTTATATATATTGGCGATGTCCAATGCAAGAAGAAATAAAAAAAGAAAAAGAAAAAGAAAAAGAAAACAGAGTATAAATAACGGTGAAGCAAAAAAGAAAGCGAACAGCCTCTCACAGTGTATAAAAAACATACCTTCATATACATACACGGATATATATCAGTAAGTGTGCATGAAGCAAAGAGTCAAATAATCCAATAGTTTTATTTCTTCCTCCTTCTCTCTCTCATCTTCTTCTTTCCTCCTTCTATTCATGCATTTGAAGAACAAAACAAACAAACAAACTCCACATCACAGTCTCAATCCTTCAATCTCTGCACGTTTGAATTCCGCACGGCAGCACAACACTTGTTTCTTCTCGTCCGCCGTGAGTCCCTCGTACACGTCCTGCTCCGCGTCTTTCGGTGCATCCAGCAGCAGCAGCGACGTGGCGCATGTGAGCGGGAGAAACGGTTCCCGCAGCTGCAGCTCGTGTGCCCGCGCGAGAAAGAAGGTGCGGAGCGTGCGGACATCTCTATCAATCTGCAGCGCGCCGTAGCCGCTGAAGGACTTCTGCAGCAGCGCCTGCCACAACGTCCGCACGACCCGCCGCACAATCGCAAGAAGAAACAGATCAAACGGGTATGCGTCGAGAAACTTGTCGAATGGCTTCAGAGAAACATCCGCCGCGGCGACGCAGGCCTGCGCCCACGGGTCACTCAGCTCGTAGTGGTAGAAAACATCCTCCGCGAAGTTGTACGTGAGTGCGGAGAACCGCTCGAGGTGCGGGGCGATGTGTGCTTGGTAGTAAACCTCCGCGAACTTGGCGACGGACTGCTCGACGGATGTATGCAGCTCGCGCGCGGCGGCGTCCATGTCTTCCGCCTGCTCGGTGAAGCGCAGCAGGTCCTTCACGGAGAAGTTCGCGCGGGCGAGTTTGCGGAGTTCGTCTGCGAGCTTGCGTGTATACATGACCGTCTGGTGGGCGGCAGAGGTCCAGCGCAGAACACGTGAAGGGACAGTTAATTCAGGACAGTGTTGTTGCAGCTGCTGTAATTGGGCTGGTGGCGGAAGTGTTGTGTGTAGCTGCAGCACGGGAGTTAGTCGGGACTGCACAACTTCGATACATGCTATAAAAACAGCCGATAGAATTTGTGTTGATTTTGTGTCGACGGCACGATGCACGGCAATGCGAAAAAAGAAGAAGACGTCGTCGGGTAGTGTAATGGGGACTTGATCGGAGGACATATAAAACTCATCCTCACCTTCTTCACTGCCACCTGTGGATGTGTACAGGGCTGCTAGTCCAGTCATAAAAGTAGCTGCCTTCTTTGTAGAGGGACTCGTATACAGTGCCTCATTTTTCTTACCACCATGACTATGAATATTATTATGCTTCATGTTACCACCGTCAGTTCCTTGCAAGGATGCTTCCCTACCCGTTGCCGCACGTAGTGCATCCATCTGTAACCGAAGGACTTGATCAAAGGCCGCATCAAAGTACAACCTCTGTAGTGGAACAAACACGGCGAGAATTTCCTGCACAGTGTTCATGAGTGGATTATCATGTGATGACCACAATGAATCTACTGACATCATCCCCCCTTGTTGGTCTTGTGATTTATTTGCCCCTTCAATACTTTGCATGTACTCCCGCTGCTTTGACTGAACAAATGCCCAGTACAAATGACAGCACGAGACAAGGTGCGACATCTCCTCTAATATTTGATCGGTGCGTCGTGGGTCAACAGAACCCAGCTCAGATGATGATGGCGACGACGATCCAGCAACAACGCCTCCTGCAGCATCACCAACAACATTCAAAGAATAAGATGAATCGCCGTGCAAGTGATTCCCGCCATTTACATTACTTCTACTACTAGCAGCTGTGATGGAACTCAGCACCTCTTGCCGCTTCTTCAAAAAATCTTTCAACACCGGCACACACTGACTCGTCGATTTAGTATGCAACTCTGTGAGTAACTTCAGCAGCCCCGCATCGCCGAATGTTTCCCGCATGAATTCCTCTTCATTCTCAAACGCGGCAACGACAACATCAAGAACGCTGGAGACAAGCCCGAGGTGACTCATGCCCGCCTCGTTGGGGTCGTCCATCTTTCGCAGCTCCCGCTCTACTATCTTCTTGAGCGCGGCGATTGTGTGCTCGCACAGCCATGTGCAGTAGAGGCTGCAGCCCTCCTCTTGGAGGCCGAGTTGTGTCAGCAGCCGCGTTGTGTGCATGATCGTCAACTTGTCATTTGCTCGCGCCGCGGCACGGAATTTCTCTAATAATTTCTCACGCGCCAATTCACGTGCTGATGCAATCACAGACGACGCCTCACAACGAGGCTGGTCTCCCTTCTCATGACCCGTGCTTCCCTTCAGTTTGCCTCCATCAGAATGGGGAGAATAATGAGAAGATGATGTTGGTGGGCGGCCGGCAGCATCCTTCACGTCGTTCTCTCCTTCACCATCTCCCGCTTTCTGTTTGTTTGTTACCATCCCACTGTTACTAGTACTCACAACATCCCCGTTATTTTTAGCAGCGCCATCACTGTCCTCACTATCATCGTCGTTGTCGTCCTGGAGGAGTGAGGGCGGTGCTTCTCCGCCGAGGTTCGCACTCGCCTCTTCGTACCTGCGGATGAGCTCCACCATTCGATCCAAGTCGCCCGTGTCAATCGTCTCACCCACGCCAGTCACCGTGCGGCGCATTTCATACAACGAGTCCGCCACAACTTTTGCCTCCCGCACTCGGCGTAGTAACATGTCGAGTCGCTTCACCCGCCTTGAGCTTCTCTCCGCCAGCGACGCACTCGCGGTGATGGTGCACGCAAGATCAGCGCTCTTGTTTGCAAAGGAAAGCAGCATGCGTCGAGACACCGCACGGACCTCCTCCACGCAGGCGGCGAGGTTCCCCGTGTCGGACACGGCCTGCGAGACATCATCGAGAATTTGATCCCGTCGCTCAGCGGCCTTTGCTATTCGGCGCAGCAGCGCATCAACGCGGTCGTCGAAGTTGTCAAAGCACTGCATGTGGTATGGAGAAGGCGGGTGTAGGTGTAGAATACTACTTGAACGTTACTATTTTCCTAACCTATGCTTGCAAGATACTATTGACGAGAATACACTTTGATACATTACGCAAAGATATATAGATACAGTAAAGATTACAAATTTCCTTTCTCTTTCCCCAGCCAACAATAGACCCATACATACGCACAGCACACACACCCAGTGTAGAATTCAATACAATTATAAATAAAATAAAATAAATGAATGTACCTCTGTGCTTAGTTCAGAGATTCACTTTAAAGTAAACACATGAAAAGGAAGAAAGAAACAATTTTCTCTCTCTTTTTGCTGTGGTTTCCGTAGTTTCCCCCACTCCACATTTCTTTAAATTCTTTTATTGGTCCCAGTGGTTACTCTATGCGTTTGCCGTATGCTCTTCCCACCATCCCAATCTTTTGAAGCAGCAGAGAAATATACCATCTTTTTATTCTGATTTCACCACTACTTTGTGATGGCGCCATACGGAGAACTTCGTGTGAATGCCATCATGAGCGCCACGAGTGCAGGCGGCATCTGCACAAGAGAACAGCGGCGTTGACAAAGCAGCTCGGCGCCACGCATGCCTCCCACGTTTGTCTCGACACAACTCACGAGAAACGTCCAAAGTGGGTGCAGTAACGGTTCATCATGCGGAAATAATGGCAGTGGTTGTCTGCTGGGGGGATCATCAGCGTTCTTCTGCTGCCTCTTCTGCTCCATACGTTGACGGGACCGCGGCGGCTCCTCGTCCTCCTCATCTATTTCATCATCGTCGTTATCATCGCCCAGTGTAAGCAGCAAATTCTCATCCAACTCATTGGCATTCTTCGCTCCTGTCAGCTCTTGCCTTTCAAGTACATGTGCTCTCGTTTTTGCAGAGGCACCTGTCAAAAGAATCGGTTGCAGCGGACTTCCTGACGCTGTTGCATCACCGTCATTATTGCTGTTATTGTTCTCACCTCTATTGTTCCCCACGTGCTGTTGAGCTCGCTGAATCAACGAGGAGGGAAGGCCCAAGAAGGAGACTGCCACCCCGCTTGCACCCGCACGACCAGTTCGTCCAATGCGATGAATATACTTCTGAACTGCCTCCTCCCCTGCACTACCCGATGTAGTACTACTACTACTAGTAGTAGTGGCATTGGAGGTTGTAGATACATCTACTCTAGGCATATCATAGTTTATAACAAGGGATACATTGGGAACGTCAAGGCCACGCGAAAGGAGATCAGTGGTGACAAGAACACGACGCTCGCCCCGGCGGAAAAGCTCCACAAGTCGTCGTCGCTCAGCCTGCGACTGCTCCGAATGTACTAATGCCACTGAACGCAAATTTGTTATATTCAGCAGAGGCCTCCGCTGCTGCACATGATGGTTATGAAGGCGCTTATCATCATGTGCAGTGCTTTGCAAGGCTGGTGGACATTCACCAACAAGAGCCACCAACGAGAAATTCTCTTCCATCGCGGCTATATGATTTGCCTCAGCTCGCAACTCATCATATAGCGCGTCACATGTGCGTTTCTCGTTTGCAAACACCACAATAGGAGATGTGGCATACGCCAAATATGTCACAAGCCGTGCAAACTTCATGGGATGCAGAAGTGGATGACGGCTGCGTTCTAATTGTGCTGCTTGCTTGCTTTTTTCTTTCCCTTCCGAGGAATCCCCACGTCCTCTTTTCACATTGTTGGATGCAGCAACTTCAGCTGTGGAATCCTCTTGCATCTTTGATGCTACACCCGGATCGCTGGGCATCATTTCAAACACCTGCGTGATGCTGGAGTAACGATGCGGCACTCGCACAACAACGAAACCATCCGGCGAAAAATATTTCAGTGCGACTTCTTCACATGCCGCACTCAAAGTTGCCGTGAACATAATCGTCTGTCGCGGAATTGGGCAGCGCTCCAGCACGGCAACCAGCGTGTCCCTTTGATGCTCCTCAATCATGCGATCTGCCTCATCCATGACGACCAGTCGCGTGTTTCCAAGGGCGAGAAGTCGCTGCTGCAGCAACGCATCCAATTGCCCAAGTGTGCCAACCACCACATGAGCACCTTTAGACAACTCATCGTGCTGCGCCTCCATCTGCTCACCGCCAATAACCTTCACAATACGGATCTCGTCAAGCGTATTGTGCTGCTGCACCACAGCCGTGCCCTCATTGCCGTTATCATTCTCATACTCTTCATGCACAAGTCGCCGCAGCTCCGTTTCGGGAACTCCATGCACAAAGTTTAGCGCCTCTCGTGTCACTTGCTCTGCAAGCTCGCGGGTGGGCACCATCACAAGCGCGAGTGGGCCATGGGCGATGAGGGATTCATTGCCAAGAAGACGTGGAGTGCGGCGCAACACATCTACAAGCAATGGGATTAAGTACGCTGCTGTCTTTCCGCTTCCTGTCTCAGCAACACCAAGAACATCGACCTTTCCGCTTGGCGTCGGCGCCGTCGTCATGACAAGTGGAACACACTGCGCCTGAATCGGAGTGGGCAGCACGTAGCGCCGCGAGACAATTGTGCCAAGTGCAAGCGGCAGTCGTGCCTCCTCCCAGCAACGTATGGGGTGAAATGAATCCGCCATGTTCTTCAGCGGCCGTTGTTGTTGTTGACCGGTTGCCGCCCCTCGTGAAACAATTTCCATACGGATGCCCACCTGCTCACGAAAAACATCCCACCCGGCAGATGTCATTGCATGCAGCGGACGTCTACTCCAATGGAGGACCTGCTGCTGCTGCTGTTGCTGTCCTTGCGGGCCCTTTTCATCGGTCTCCATGCCACCATCCGTAAGCGATGAGGGAATTATGGATGACGATAGTTGCATCTGTTGTTGTCGTTGTTTACGTAACTTGCGCCGCAAAAGAGGATCCTGCGGCCCAACACCACGGCGGGCAAGCGATGACGGCAAAACAGGCGCGAACCCCACCGACGGGGTAGTCCCAGAGTGGTGCATCGGTATATCGTCTGTAATCATCTGCTGCTGTTGATTATTATTATTATTATTATTATTTTGATCTTGGCTGCTCTTCTTCTCAATGTCCGCGAAGCGCATGATGGCGGCGTAGAGTGGCGACGCCCGCACCGCCGCTGGGACTGCCGAGTCGCCGGCAGGAGATGTCGACTGCGCAAGCAGTCGCTGCACTCTGTACGGGAACGACATGTTCACATCGCCAGTTGGCCCGTCAAACAAACGCGGCGTTTGCTTCACGTTGGCGTTGCTGTTGTCATCGTCGCCCACCTCCCGCATCGCTTAATGATCTAATCAACAACTCCCACGCGAACAAACTTTATAACGAGTTACACATTCAAACAAGAAGAAGTAGAAACGGAGAAAGTAAAAAAAAAAAAATGATAATCATATATATGATTCTTTTTGTTTCTGTGCTTCATGGGCTGAACAAGACACATGGGCACATAGTCGCATAATAAAAATGAAAACACGAAGTGCGGGGAGCAGAATAAAAAATGTGGGGGCTGGAGGCACAGACCAACAAAGAAGTACGGAGGAAAGAGAGGGAAATAAAACAAAACAAAATAAAAAGTGCACGAAAGGAAGGAAAGTGAGTGGAGAAACCAAAGAAACAACATTGGACCCCCACATCAACCCAAGGACACAAAGAAATGTTGCGGCCAAGCCGCACGAACAAAGCAGTCTGTGGGAGACCACCGCATACGCCAATAAAATGAGGAGTGAACCGCAGAGGAAAATAAAAAAGCGGTTGAAAGGTGTAGAATGGAGAAGGAGTACGAAAAAAAAAGAGAGACCAAAAGAACAACGACAGACGCACACTATGCATCTATATATGAACCACTAGACATCACTCTGATAACAATAATCCGTTTCTTCTCATGTGTGTAATCGCAAGCAATATACCTTACATGTCGCTCATAACAACAAACAAACAAACAATAAATGAAGCGCTTTCTTCCTCCTGTATTCATATATTATATAGACTTTTTTTATTTCTTTTCTTTTCTTATATGACCCATGATTATCTCTTTTTTTTTCTTTTGATTTGTTTTCCGTTCTTCTTGTATACAAAAAAAAATAAGGAAAAAGAGACAATAAACAGAAAAAAAATAATAATCTCCAAAATCTTTTCTACCGTAACTTTCCCACAACAGTCACCACCAGTTCTCTTCTGTTCCCTGCCTTGTTTTTTCCTCACTTCTCGTCCTGTTCAGTGAATTCTCCGACAGAATAACCTTTCTTCCTTTACCATAAGTTTCACTTCACTTACCTATTCCTGCACCCCCCCCCCTCTCTCTCGCTCGCTCTATCCCTTTTTTCTTTTTTTGTCTCCCTTATTACACAGAGAGAGAGAGAGAGGGGGAGAGAAGGATCTATATATTATATAATAGCCGTATGTGTCATACTCCTCAATTTATTTATTTTCTATGAGGCACACTCTCTGCCTCTTAAATATTTTTTTCTTTGTCATTCTTCACTTCATCTCCGCTTTCTTCTATGTTATTTATATACATGTATACACGCGCATGAACGGAACAATAATAAAGAACAAGAACGCCACACATGGTTGAGGCAATGCATTTTGTCTATTGTCCTGGCCACGCATGAGAATCCTTCTGCGTTCCCGAAGAAAAAAAAAAATTCTGTTAGCCCACATCGCACACATTACAGAAACTTCATATAAAAAAAAACTATGCGTGGACGCACACGCCTCTACAAGAATCAGAGAATTTTCAGAATCCTGGGATATTTCTGTTATTATTATCGTTTTTTTTTTTTTAATCAGTCTTCCCCTCTCTTCTACTATTCTGATTCAGATGTCGCTTTTTTACTAAAGCTCTTCCAGCATTCTGTCCAAATCGTTGGTATTGATCCGGTTACTATGTCCCACACTATTATTTTGGTTCCCATCGTTGCGGTTGTCTCGGCTGCTGCTGCGATGATGGCGATGTCTGCTGCGACTCTCACCGCCCCTGTTGTTGGCCTCTCCGCCATCATCTTCACCGCCCCCACCGGCAGTCCGGGAGGATCTGCTGCGGTGCGTGTGCTCCCTGTGGCGATGATGATCACTGTTGCTGCGCTGTCGCCTTGGCGTTGTACTTTCAGCAGCGGGCGCACCCACCGCGGTGGTCTGCTGTGGTGCACTCGTCCCCGCAGTTACTCCGCCGGCTCCTGCGGGACTGACTGTGTCTGTATGCGTTGGTGTCCATGAACTCCTCCGTGGGTTGCGGTGGCGGTGGTGCCGGTTGCTGCTGCTGTGCCGCCGTCCATGATTTGATCGCTCCTCCCGCACCTCCACAGTCACGGGGGCCGCCGGCGGCTGCGGCAACTGTTGACTCATTCTGTTCATCATGGCCATCGGGTACATCCCCTGCATGCGCACGTACCACTCGTAATTATACTGCTGCCACGCCGCCATGGTCGGGTCGCGGTCTATGGAGGGATCCTCGCAGCAGGAAAGCCACGGCTCTGAGCTGCCTGTCATGAGGCGCCACGCGGGCTCAGAGAAACCCAGCCGCTTTATATCATTGAAGTCCATGAAAAACATATCGAGGCGAATGCAACCAGGCACTTCATCGAGTGGAAGCGCGGGGCGAAGATTTCCGATACCAGGCTTGCACATTGTGCGGAATATGATCCAAGGCAGAAAGAAGACAACCCACAATGCAAGTTCTACAAATATATTCACGAGGGGCCATGCAAGATAGATTGTGGCACAAATAACAGTCGCAACAAAACGCTTACTGTATTCATCAAAGAACTTCTGAAGAGGTCCAGTTGTTGAATGATGGTAAAAGGAATATACAGTCCAGAATGAATACAACAAATTGCATGCCCAAAAGAAAACAGCCACTCCCATAACAAACCACGCAATTCGCATAAACTCATAGAATGAAGTTCCATAAAGTTCAATAGGTTCAGTGGCAGGAGTTGAAGAAGTGGGTAATACAAGTGATTGTTTGCGTTGTTGTTCTGCTGCTTTCATCCCATGTTCCACCCCTTCACGCATAGCATTTTCATACTTCTTATTACCTGAAGGGAGTTGTATTATTTGCTGTCTTTGTGACGGCGACAGTGACGGTGGCTGTTGTTGGTATTGTTCTTGCGGAACAATACCCTGTTCCCCATCACGGGCTGTCTCTTCAGATTTCCCTTTACTTGCTGACTTCCGTCTGGATTTCCCCTGCTGCTCTTGCTGCTGTTCTTCTGTCTGCTGCTGATCTTGTTGTTGCTGCTGCTGTGGAGGCGGAGGAATGAGAGTCATATTGCTCTTTTTTTCAATCCTTCGGCGCTGACAATTTATAAAAGTGGCATAAATAAGCGTAAAGATGGAAAATATAAAAGCAAGGAAGTACATTGTATCCCTCTGCGTGCTCCATGAGCTGAGTTGAACGGCAAACATATTTGCATTAAGGTTACCTTCCAAGCAAACAACGCCCGATAAAGAAAGGAAATGCCTGCGGGTGCAAGTATCCTTTTCAACAACAAGGCCTTGTATAGCCCTTTGCAGTTCAGCCGAATTCCGTGCAGCAAATCTTTTGAAAATATCATCATTTCCACCCAGCACAAGAACAGTGATAAATCCCACAAGGCTCAGCGCGGTAAAGAAAACCAAAACACAATATGTATAGTCACAACATGATGTAAAACAATCCATGCAGCTAGGCTTGGTCGGCGGTCCGCAGCAGTAAGGATCCATCGGGCTGTTGCCACAAGCACAACATCCAGCAGCGCCAAAGCCCATGCCTCCCGAGCGATCGCACGGGTTAGGCTGGCCAGGCACGCAGCAACACATTTGCTCACAGCAGTCCTGTTGAGCATACGACTGCTGATACGGCGGCACACTCCATGAGCCGCGCTGGCCGAACATCTGTTGTGGCGGCCGCAGTTGTTGTTGTTGTTGTTGCTGTTGGGGTGCAATGTATGATGGTGGGTAAGACGACTGGAATCCAATGGAAGTGGATCTGCTATTTATCTGCTGCCACGGCGGCGGTGGTACTGCAGCCATCTGCGCCTGCGGCTGTTGTTGTTGCTGCATGTACGGAAGGACTCCGCCCTGTTGCCAGCTCTGTTGTGCCATTTAGTATGTATGTCTGTATCTATGTATGCTTCCTTGGACAACCCCTGCGACTACAACTACTACTACCACCACAAGCAACGAGAGAATTACGGAAAGAAAGAGAAAATTTTCATAGACGAGTGCAGAAGAAGAAATGGTGGCGTTGGAAGAAGTGGAGACAGAAAAAAAAAAAAACGTCGCGGAAGAATATTTTATGTCCATCACATAAATGCCCACTCCCTTCAAATGAAAACAAAGACAAATAGCACGTCCAATACGTAATTGAGGGCGACAGAATTGTATTATTAGCAAAATATTAATTTAGATTTGGATACATACATACACGTTAACAATATTCAAAAACAACCATTAGCTCAAAAGCTTCCAGTACTCACGAAGTGGCGGAGCCTACGGTCCCAAGCCTTCCCTTTAGAATCCTCCGTGAGAAGGCGCGGCGAAGAACAACAACAAGAAAAAATATTATTGGCCCATCCTGGTACTCTTCTCAACAACTGCCTGAGAGAGAGAAAGAGAGAAAACAAAACGAAACGAAACAAAAAAAAAATAGCCGTTACACTTACAAAATTACAGGAGGTAAACCACTTGGTGGAATACTGCGAATAAGATTCCGCAATGGTGGTGATGATGATTCCGCAGGTAATCCTTGCACCACGCCATGCGGGTCACAGACACAGAGAGAATTTTACTCCGTTTTGTGAAGTCGTGCAGGCTAAACTCCAACCTAATAGCCGTAGAGTTCAGAATAATTGGTGCATTGCCGACAATGAAATTCCCGAGATATGACAGAGAGGCGGCCAATGTTATCATCAGGGAGCAGTAAGAGAATATTCGGCTGGGCCCTTGCAATGCCCTCGGCGGTAATAGGCCTATCATTATTATGCATGATTTATTCTTCTTTTCTTTTCCTTTGATGATTATTTTCATACTCCCGTAAAAGCTGCTGTCCCACGTGTTTCCTTGAGCAAATACTGGAGAGGAGACAAGACAAGCAAGACAATTTGGGCGGTTTCCCCTCCACATCATCTGCCTCGTCGTCAACTCCGCTGACGTTAACCGAGAGGAGTCATGTAGTAAATATTACTATAAATAAAATCATTGTGCCACTGGCCCCAAGAAGAAAGCGCCCATGGGCTCTTCGATTCGCCACTTTGCCATTTATTATTATTGTTATTATTTTGCATTCTCCTTCTTTTTGTTTGTTTGTCCTTCCGCACCCCACTCTCGCCGTATATTTTATACATGCACACAGAAAAGAAGCTAAGGAAAGTTGAAACAGAAACATCAGCAGATGGAATATGTGTACATGAAGAGGTATATATATATATATATATATATATATATATACATGTATATACGTATGCATGTTTGCATATTTATTCCATCCCCCCTTTTCACTTGTATAAACCCCATGCTCTCTATTTTCCCTTTTCCAATTCATAATTATCGCCGCTACAGCACACTTACCCACAGACTCTTTTTCTCTTTTCTTTTGTCTGCTGTTTTCTTCTCTTCCCATACTGGATATCAAAGAAGAATACATATATAAAACTCTGTTGAAGGAAAGACAAAAAACAAAACAGGTGCGTGACTTACTGAGTGACTGGCTATGCAGAAGAAACCACAGTATACACCTCACATTAGGTACAAATATATAAATGTATATAGAGAGATAAGGAGAGTGTATCATCTGTGTTTTCGTGCAGTCTCGTCCTCTCCCACACCCTCCTTCTACCACACTGCACGTCCATTTGTAACTATATGTGTACACACGCACGCTCTTTCCATTGCTACAATCCTCAGATATGACGGTAATCGTAGTCCTCCGAGTTCATTCCGGCGTCCTCCACGCTACTGTTTGACTGCGACATCTCTGGGGCCCCAAGTTTTGTCAGCCCCCGCACCCACCACTCCATCTCCTGCTCCGTCTGAATCACTTGATTCTTTCCAAACTCTAGTCGCAGCTCTGTCCACTCCTCACGCATCGCGCCGTTCGAAGAAGAATTCCCTTCGAGATTTTCTTGTGTTCCCATCGCCCACAAGCCCCTCTGGTCAATCTCAAAGATGAATGCATTTGTGAGCTTTAGAGAAAAGTTCATATTTAGCGACGGCACAAGTTTCTGCCGTGCGAGGTTTAGCATGCGCAGAAAGCGGGGCGCGCAACGGCAGAGCGGGTCGGGATCGGGAATGGTCGGCTCCCACACACGCTGCGTCTGTGAAATGACATTCATCCACAACTTCACCTCTGGTCGCAAGCGCAGCAGTGCGAATGTCTCCGGCTTGATGACATACACTGGCCGCTCCTCGTCCTCCTCCGACGTCGGGTTGCGCTCACGCTCCTTGAATTTTGTGCGCCAGTCGCTGCTACTCATGCGTCGCATGCGCTTTTCATCTTCTTCACGTTCTCTGCGCTCAATGGTGACAACTTCCTCCTCCGTCTTGCTGTCCTTGCGTGTCCACATGTCCTGGGCGATGCTGTGAATCACCGGATGTCGGGAGAATGTCTGCTCCCATGCCTCCTGCTGCATGTCTCCCGACACAAGCTCCAGCGGGCCGGAGAGAATCGCCCGCGGCGGCAGCGTGCCGAGTTGTTTGAACCAATGAAACAACTGCGGGTCGGTGTGCCCCACCATGAGACTCCCCCTTGAGCACTCAATAGCGTTATGAAAATGTTCTGAATTCTTTGGAACTGCAATAAGGAGCGACCAGTTGTCATCCCCTCTGAACTTGTGCATGGCGTGAGGCTGCAGATCACTCTTGACAGGTGCTCCTCCGCCATCATCTGTATTATTATTATTATTATTATTATTATTATTATTGCTGTTGCTGGCACCACTTGAGCCGTAGTCCATTGGGATGCCTGTTTCCTTCAGGCGCCGCACGTTACTCGTCGTGAGTTGCCCGGTGCGATATGTCCACAGCGCGTGGAAGAGACGTGTGTTGTACGGGGCGTCGCGGTTGGACTGCACCTTCTGCTTGATGGTGCGCCTAGCCCCCTCCGCCGCAGCTCTGCCTAATGACATCTAAGAATAAGACCAAAAAGAAAGAAAGAGAGGTAAACAAACAATGAAAACAATAAAGGTACACGCAATAATTCCAATGACAGAAAAAAGTATATATATATATATATATATATATATATATAGAGAGAGAGAGAGAGAGAGAGTGAGAGTGAGATGGAGAGAATGAAAAGGAAAGAGTAAGGGACACATAAAGCCAACAGCATTTTCCACTCCCTCATTTAAAGAGAGTGTTTGCCAAAATGGAAAGAATCAGCAAAAAAGAACAAAGAAACAAGAAGAAGGGAAGAGGAGTCTCCAGATCATTTTCGGCATGGCAACAACACAGAACATAAAACAAAGTAAAAAAAAAAACGCCCTGGCGGTGATATACACAGGACCAGAAATTGTCATCAGTCACCATTGTTAGCATCACTTTTGATTATATCCTCCTCTTCTAATATACATATACATATACATACATATATATACATACATACATATATATATATATATATATATATATATATGTATGTATATATTCAGGTAATCTCCCTTACACCACGAGAAGCATTTTCACTTTACCTGTAAAGACACGAAAAATATTTCTGCAGATAGAAAAAAAATAAGGGCCACGAACAAAACACATATGAAAGCACATATAAACAGGGAAAAGCGCGGAGGAGCAAACATACGAACACCCACCAACGCAGACAAACGAAAACGAATTCTTTGGTCCTTGGACCCCTCCCACATTTTTTTTTCTGTTTTTCTCTTCCACTTCTTTTTGCATATACAGCGGCAGCATACGTTATATTTTTTTCATGCATGTGGAAGAAAGTTATTGTTGCTTTTTTTTTTTTTTGGCTGTTTCTTTGTTTGACTTCTGTGCCATTTGTTTTTATCTTTGTATCTTCTTTTTTTTGCTGTTATACCGATCTCCAGATCAACATTGTTACCACATATGTACACAGCATTGCCGCAACTACCAAAAAAAATGGCAGTCCCTTCTCTGACCCTTTTCGACTATTCAAATCTAATTCTGGTATACGCATAATTATATCTGCCTCAACCTTATTGGCCGCCTGCTGACGCCCAGCTTTTTTCTCGTGACTATTATTTTCATTATTTTCATTATTATTATTATTATTATTATTATTATTATTATTATTACTCCTGTTGTTATCATTCATACGAGGGTTCGCACCCGTGTCAGTTTCTTGGCGCATCGCATCAATGCCGAGTTTCAACGCCCGCAACTCAGTTGACCCGGTCTTCCTTTTCTTCTTCTCAGACGTTGGCGTTGCGAAGGATGCGGTGGTGGACTCGCGTGCGTGCGATCCCCCTGGCGACATCCGCGCCATCATCTGTTCCCGCAGCAGCGGCCGCACGAGTCTCGCCGTCGGAGGCACCACAACCAACCCGCTCCCGTTGTTGCTATCGGTCGTCACGCCGTCGGTGTAAGCCTTCATGTTTATCGGCGCCCCCCGCACGCCCGATGCCGCCGCGGCGTCCCACACGCCCCGCACCGCCTCCGTCAGTTTCCCGTCGGACGTTAATCCCTGTGAGAGGCGGTCGAAGGCCGCGCGGTCGCCGGGGATGAAGATGTACTCAATGGCGATGCGCTCGTGGTAGCCGCTGCCGGCAGACATCGCCGGTGTCGCAGTCGTCACCGCCGCCTCGCTAAACATGTCGGAGGAGGCATGGCGCAGGCCGAATGTCACTTGCGCGCTACAGGACTCACGGGGGTTGCCGGATGCGTCGGAGAGAAGTATCGCTCCATAGCGGGGATGTACATAAAACGACTTGGGTGAAGATGATTTAACCTTGAATATCACGCTGCTATAGGGAGCCGGGAGCTGACCGTTTTCTTTGAACTCCCATGTGAGTGTGAGGATGTTTTCCACTGGGGTGTCAGTAAAGTAAATCCCATTACAGGAAGGTACTAATGTCATTACGAAGAATAATAATATGTCCTCTTCTTATTCTGCTCTTCTTGTTTTTGTTATTCTTTGTTCTTATATCCTTTTGGTTTCTTATTACTATTTACAGACACTCGGGAAGTGAGGAAAATAACGTGAGTTTCTACTTACCTCTCTTAATGGTTCTTCAAACGTATGGCAAAGACCACCTATATATGCGGGTGAACGGATTGGTTTATGTGTACACAGAACACAAGACACTCACACCCACCCACCCACACACACCCAATGTGGGGATATCGGGCCTGCGGCTGCTAATATTGTTCTTGCTGTTGCCCCCTAAAAAAAAAAAGTTGTGTCCTCTTCTCCGTATTTGCCTTCACGTGATGCGGTGGCACTGAATCCATGCAAGCAAAGAAAGAAAAGGAAAAGGAAAAGGAAATAGAGAGAAATAAATAAATAAATAAATAAATAAATATAAATATAAATATAAATATATATATATATATATATATATATATCAAATTCTCTGTATACATGAAAGGGAAGAGACGGGAGGGGGAATCAAAGATGTAAATTCAGCGTGCGGGACCACCAGAGGAGAATCAGCAGAACACTCACATTGAGTCAGAGAAAAAAAAAAGAATAAGTGAGTGTAAGAACGAATGTATCTGAGAGAAACAGGAGAGAAAGAAATAGAAATTAAAAAAAAGAAAGGAGACAAAAAATAGAATTGAAGATTTAAAAGTAAGAGAAGAAGTATATCGTACAAGAAAAACAAAGGAATTTTGCAGATCCAACAGAAGGCTCCATAACTCAAAACAAGAAATTAACTAATTTTCTTTTATTAATAGAGGGAAGAAAAAAACAAAAAAATAGGGATGTGGGAAGTCTGTCAAGAGAGAGAGAGAGAGAAGAAGAAGAATGTGTGTACGCGTGTGTGTGTGTTTGCTTGTATAGGAAAAGAAAGACAGGAGTGCATACACAAAAGCAAAGCAATGAATTATGACTTCATGCATCATCACATTTTTTTCCTCTTCTGCTTTTTCACAATCCATTTACTCCTACTAAATACCTCTTCCTCTTTGTTTCCCTCTCCTTCTCGTTTTTTTTTCTTTTTCTATTGCTGATTCCCACTTATTTTTTCATCCACACCCATAAGAAACACACAGACAGAGAGAGGGAGAGAGAGAGAGAGAGGTAATAATTTTTCTTTAGGACCCTTTCCACAACCCTTTCTTTCCTTTCTTTTTCTTTGTGTTTTATACACGCCAACAAAAATGATTTGGACCTTTCAAATATCCCTCTCCCACCCTCTGCAGACACACACACACACACACAGACAGACAGACTCATTCTCTTTCGCTTCTGCCAAGCGTCTTCACTTACTCCTCCCTTCCCACATAAGAATACATATATATTATATAATTCAGAGTCATATTCAAACACCGCACACACCCATTGACCCCAACTGGTAGCCTTGTACGTAAGTGTGTCAAAGCGAGTATGTCACCGTGTCGTGCTAACAATAAAAAAAAGAAAGAAAAGGCAAAACAAACAAAAGAATCATTATAAGAACATACACAGTGGCACAGAGACATACATGCGTGTAAACTACATGTATGACGTTTACCTTGTGTCTTACCTTTCTTTTTCTTTTTAAGTCCCTTTTCGTTCATTCCCCGAGAATTGGATGTATGACCCTAAGGAATTCGTTTCTTTCTTTTCATTTCTTCACTCAATACTGTTTAAATCCCTTATTTTTTTTTCCTTTCTTTCGTTTATAAATTCTATGGGTTTGTTCCTTTCTTTTTCTTTTTTTATTTATTCTTTCCTTCTTGGTCACTATTGGTTTCCTCTCCACAATGTACCACCGGATAGTATATATATATATATATATATATATATATATTCTTTCTATTTCTCTCTCCATACACGCACCCACCCACACCCTTTGACGCTAAGCAGCAGTTTCTTCATTCATCTCGTGCCGTATGTCATCAAACCAGCTGTGGCAAAGTGCATCATATGCGGTAATGCGGTGTCGTGGGTCGTACACCAACATGCGTTGTAGCAGGTCGATTCCTTCCGGCGGCAGTGTAGGTATAACGCTACTCAGCGGTGTTGGCCGCCACTGTGGGAAATCAACATTATGGTGCGACAGGGACGAGACACCGCGCCATGTAGACTCAGACGGCGTTCCAAGCAGCTGGAATATAGCAAACAGTTGACTGATGGCCGTGTCTGCGGCAAAGAGTGGTGTTCCCCTCGCGAGCTCTGCCATGACGCATCCCATCGACCACACATCCACCGCGGGGAGGTAGTGATTGTCCCCGAGGAGAACTTCGGGTGCACGGTACCAAAGTGTCATCACTTCGGTTGTGTATGTTTGAAGGGGGACGCGAAAGGCGCGACCCAAACCAAAGTCTGCTAATTTGACGACGGATTCATCGCGACTGATGAGAATATTACTCGGTTTGATATCACGGTGCACAAATCTACGACTATGACAGGCATGTAATCCTAATAGTAACTGAAACATAATACGTTGAAGCTTCCCCCCCATTAACGGGGTGGTGCGTTGCTTAAGAAGTCCTTGCAAGTCTTTATCCATGTACTCAAAGATAAGGAGTAGTTTTGAATCCTGTAAGGATACATCAAGGAGGCGCACTACATACGGATGATTTAATTCACGTAAAAGAGACACTTCACGCACCGCTGTTGCCGGAACCCCCTCATCCTTCAGCTTCAGAGAGATGCGCTTTACTGCGACAATGCGACTTGTTTGCTTGTCAAGGCACTTGTACACAACACCGTAGGACCCCTCGCCCACCTTCTCTTGGCGGAAGTAGCGCTCATGCCCCTCTGCAGGGGTGTAGTGGGACTGCGGCATGCCCCGGTGTGATTGTGAAGACGACACCTCGTACATCACGTTGCCTACAGGATTCATTTTGATTTTTTTTTTTCTTCTCCCAGAGCAACGTCTGTCCGTTTTCTTTTTTCGTTTTGATTCCTTTTTCCCGTGCTTTTTTCCCCTTCGCTCCCACACAGAATTTACCCCATAAAAACAGAGAAGAACAAAAAATAAATGAATGAGGACTGCAAATAAAAAGAAAACAAAAAGTGGACCAGACAAACATTCATTCGTACAGAGATAGATAGATAGATAGAGAGGGGGACCACTCTTCCCAGAGATCCACAATTTATCATCCCACCACAGTATGGCACATGTATATATGCAGGTATGTATATATCCTTTTCTTAGAAGACTACTGAACGAGTGTGATTGTTTTAATTTGCTCACCGCGGATAAAACGAATTGGGGCCGCGAGAGATGACAGTATCGGCGTTTCTGCGTCTCCCACAACAGACCAATCCCGCAGAATCACGTTGCAGTGATCATCCACCGATAGAAGCGTACCGCCAACTGTCTCATCCCCCACTGTGCATACACGCACGTGCTTTTCAATGTTCTGCACGATAAATGCAAACGGGTCCATTTCCCTTTCTGCTCCCTAAAAAGTCAAACACAAAAAAAAGAAAAAGAGAACAACGCAGAAGCGGCAAAGCACACACAAAAAAGAAAGGATCCTTCACATGCCACAGAGAGACATACAGGTAAAAATATTCCACAAGCAAGGGCAAGAAAACGTAAATCACACACATATACACACCACATACGTTGTCTTTCTGTCTGAGTTTCATTTTGTACAATTTTCGCACGAGAAAATCTCGCTCATGCATACCTTTCAGTGGATACCTTCGCACAACAATCATAGCAAAAAAAAAAAAAAACAGAGTTAAAGACAGAGAAAGCGTGGATAACACAAAGCACGAGCGAGAGACCCTTGTTAATCGTCCAAATTTCTTTTCATCATTTCATTCCTTCTTTTTCGGTTTCTTTGCGTGTTTGACTTTTCCCTCTTTGCAACATTTGCCTCACTCTTCATCGACTACTTTGTCACAAGGCTCATAACCCACCTACTGGTGTCTGCAACCATATCCTCCAGCAAGTTATCGAGGGCATGACCAAGCACTAACTGCGTCAAGCCCGCACGCCGTCGGTCACCAGCAAGAGTATTCCGTCCGTTGCTATTCTTGTTTCCCACTGCTCCCGCGCAACCACGGCTTCCAACACTCTGTCGCGACGACGGATGGGGGCTGGCATCCTCTCGTCGCTCAAAGAGATTCTCCCGCAGCCTTGCCTCCGTGTATATGTCCTCGCCAGTTGCCCCACTCCGTGCGAGCTCCACGTAGTGATGTGTCAAGAAGCGAATGTCACTCCGCTGAAGGGCATCGAAGAACCGCCGCGGGGTGACAACGGCGATGGAGCGAGATGCAATTTCCTCCGGTGTATAAAAGGCCTCCGCGTGCCAGAGACATTCATCTACTTTCAACAGCTTTTGCTTCGACGCAAAGAAGACAAAATCGGACGCAATACGCTCGGCCAATGCCTGAAGACCCGCACGCCATTCATCCGTCACTTCGCTCGGGCGCCCAGCAGCCGCGGAGACGGCCTCAAGAAGACCGCACCGAAGCGTCGTCTCCACCTTCGCGTACGACAAGGCCCCGCCGTCACCCATCGCCGCCCCAGCCCTCTCCACAACGTACATCGTCGCAGCCTCTATCATTGAGACGTTGCTGCTTCCACCCCTCTTCGAGCCAGGAGCGCTGCAAAGTCGAACCTCATTCGCTTCAGTACCACCCACAGCTGGGGTGGTCACGCTACTCGTGGACAACGGCACACCACGACCAGCAACATCAACGCTTGCAGATGCACGACTCTTTTCTTCAGCAAATCCCGACCGACACTCATCCCCACCACTGCCATGATCCTCCACATTTACTTGAAAAGGCACTTCACCGAGATTCATGGGGTCACTGGCTCCATTTTCAAGATCTTCACAGTTTGATATATCAACAGCTTCTGCAATCCATCCACTTAATAATGAATCACAGACGTCAAAAACACAGCATTGATAACGAAATTTTTCACCTATACTGCTCATTGACAACATCATTTTATCAACATTACTTTCCACAAAGGCATTCTCAAAATCTACAACACCATCTAAAGCAGACTCATCTACCCTACGTTGCACGACAGACTCTCCATCAACAAAATCATCAGCATTAACTCGACACTCCGCTTTGCATCTGGCTTCTTCATCCTCGGCCATGCGCTTAGCTTCCTCTTCCTCGGCCTTGCGCTTGGCTTCCTCTTCCTCGGCCTTGCGCTTAGCCTCCTCTTCCTCGGCCATGCGCTTAGCTTCCACTTCCTCGGCCATGCGCTTAGCTTCCTCTTCCTCCGCCTTGCGCTTGGCCTCTTCGTTGAACGCATCAACAGCATCAGAAATACACTCGCAAACAAAATCAGTCACAAAGGATTCAATACAAGAACTAGTCACCTTCCCCATTATCTTGATTTCACGCAAGTTGGCAGCTTCCTCTTCCTCGGCTTTGCGCTTAGCCTCCTCTTCCTCGGCCTTGCGCTTAGCTTCCTCTTCCTCGGCCATGCGCTTAGCCTCCTCTTCCTCCGCCTTGCGCTTGGCTTCCACTTCCTCGGCTTTGCGTTTAGCTTCCGCTTCCTCCGCCTTGCGCTTGGCTTCCACTTCCTCGGCCTTGCGCTTAGCTTCCTCTTCCTCGGCCATGCGCTTAGCCTCCTCTTCCTCCGCCTTGCGCTTGGCTTCCACTTCCTCGGCTTTGCGCTTAGCTTCCGCTTCCTCCGCCATGCGCTTGGCTTCCTCTTCCTCCGCCTTGCGGTTGGCCTCTTCGTTGAACGCATCAACAGCATCAGAAACACACTCGAAAACAAAATCAGTCACAAAGGATTCAATACAAGAACTAGTCACCTTCCCCATTATCTTGATTTCATGCAAGTTGGCAGCTTCCACTTCCTCGGCCTTGCGCTTAGCTTCCTCTTCCTCGGCCTTGCGCTTAGCTTCCTCTTCCTCGGCCTTGCGCTTAGCTTCCACTTCCTCGGCCTTGCGCTTAGCTTCCGCTTCCTCCGCCATGCGCTTGGCTTCCTCTTCCTCCGCCATGCGGTTGGCCTCTTCGTTGAACGCATCAACAGCATCAGAAACACACTCGAAAACAAAATCAGTCACAAAGGATTCAATACAAGAACTAGTCACCTTCCCCATTATCTTGATTTCACGCAAGTTGGCAGCTTCCTCTTCCTCGGCTTTGCGTTTAGCTTCCTCTTCCTCGGCCATGCGCTTAGCCTCCTCTTCCTCCGCCTTGCGCTTGGCTTCCACTTCCTCGGCCTTGCGCTTAGCTTCCGCTTCCTCCGCCTTGCGCTTGGCTTCCTCTTCCTCGGCCTTGCGCTTAGCTTCCGCTTCCTCCGCCTTGCGCTTGGCTTCCTCTTCCTCGGCTTTGCGCTTAGCTTCCGCTTCCTCCGCCATGCGCTTGGCTTCCTCTTCCTCCGCCATGCGCTTGGCTTCCTCTTCCTCCGCCTTGCGCTTGGCCTCTTCGTTGAACGCATCAACAGCATCAGAAACACACTCGAAAACAAAATCAGTCACAAAGGATTCAATACAAGAACTAGTCACCTTCCCCATTATCTTGATTTCACGCAAGTTGGCAGCTTCCTCTTCCTCGGCTTTGCGTTTAGCTTCCTCTTCCTCGGCCATGCGCTTAGCCTCCTCTTCCTCCGCCTTGCGCTTGGCTTCCACTTCCTCGGCTTTGCGTTTAGCTTCCGCTTCCTCCGCCTTGCGCTTGGCTTCCACTTCCTCGGCCTTGCGCTTAGCTTCCTCTTCCTCGGCCATGCGCTTAGCCTCCTCTTCCTCCGCCTTGCGCTTGGCTTCCACTTCCTCGCCTTTGCGCTTAGCTTCCGCTTCCTCCGCCATGCGCTTGGCTTCCTCTTCCTCCGCCTTGCGGTTGGCCTCTTCGTTGAACGCATCAACAGCATCAGAAACACACTCGAAAACAAAATCAGTCACAAAGGATTCAATACAAGAACTAGTCACCTTCCCCATTATCTTGATTTCACGCAAGTTGGCAGCTTCCACTTCCTCGGCCTTGCGCTTAGCTTCCTCTTCCTCGGCCTTGCGCTTAGCTTCCTCTTCCTCGGCCTTGCGCTTAGCTTCCACTTCCTCGGCCTTGCGCTTAGCTTCCGCTTCCTCCGCCTTGCGCTTGGCTTCCACTTCCTCGGCCTTGCGCTTAGCTTCCGCTTCCTCCGCCATGCGCTTGGCTTCCTCTTCCTCCGCCATGCGGTTGGCCTCTTCGTTGAACGCATCAACAGCATCAGAAACACACTCGAAAACAAAATCAGTCACAAAGGATTCAATACAAGAACTAGTCACCTTCCCCATTATCTTGATTTCACGCAAGTTGGCAGCTTCCTCTTCCTCGGCTTTGCGTTTAGCTTCCTCTTCCTCGGCCATGCGCTTAGCCTCCTCTTCCTCCGCCTTGCGCTTGGCTTCCACTTCCTCGGCCTTGCGCTTAGCTTCCGCTTCCTCCGCCTTGCGCTTGGCTTCCTCTTCCTCCGCCTTGCGCTTAGCTTCCGCTTCCTCCGCCTTGCGCTTGGCTTCCTCTTCCTCCGCCATGCGCTTGGCTTCCTCTTCCTCGGCCTTGCGCTTAGCTTCCTCTTCCTCGGCCTTGCGCTTAGCTTCCACTTCCTCCGCCTTGCGCTTAGCTTCCGCTTCCTCCGCCTTGCGCTTAGCTTCCACTTCCTCGGCTTTGCGTTTAGCTTCCTCTTCCTCCGCCATGCGCTTGGCTTCCTCTTCCTCGGCCTTGCGCTTAGCTTCCGCTTCCTCCGCCATGCGCTTGGCTTCCTCTTCCTCCGCCATGCGCTTGGCTTCCACTTCCTCCGCCTTGCGCTTAGCTTCCGCTTCCTCCGCCTTGCGCTTAGCTTCCACTTCCTCGGCTTTGCGTTTAGCTTCCGCTTCCTCCGCCTTGCGCTTGGCTTCCACTTCCTCGGCTTTTCGCCTAGCTTCCTCTTCCTTCGCCTTGCGCTTAGCTTCCTCTTCCTCCGCCTTGCGCTTAGCTTCCACTTCCTCCGCCTTTCGCTTAGCTTCCACTTCCTCCGCCTTGCGCTTAGCCTCCTCTTCCTCCGCCTTGCGCTTGGCTTCCACTTCCTCGGCCTTGCGCTTAGCTTCCGCTTCCTCCGCCTTGCGCTTAGCCTCCTCTTCCTCCGCCTTGCGCTTGGCTTCCTCTTCCTCGGCCTTGCGCTTAGCCTTCTCTTCCTCGGCCTTGCGCTTGGCTTCCTCTTCCTCCGCCATGCGCTTGGCTTCCACTTCCTCCGCCTTTCGCTTAGCTTCCACTTCCTCCGCCTTGCGCTTAGCCTCCTCTTCCTCCGCCTTGCGCTTAGCCTTCTCTTCCTCGGCCTTGCGCTTGGCTTCCTCTTCCTCCGCCATGCGCTTGGCTTCCACTTCCTCCGCCTTGCGCTTAGCTTCCACTTCCTCCGCCTTTCGCTTAGCTTCCACTTCCTCCGCCTTGCGCTTAGCTTCCTCTTCCTCGGCCTTGCGCTTAGCCTCCTCTTCCTGGGCCTTGCGCTTGGCTTCCACTTCCTCGGCTTTGCGTTTAGCTTCCGCTTCCTCCGCCATGCGCTTGGCTTCCTCTTCCTCCGCCATGCGCTTGGCTTCCTCTTCCTCCGCCTTGCGCTTGGCCTCTTCGTTGAACGCATCAACAGCATCAGAAATACACTCGCAAACAAAATCAGTCACAAAGGATTCAATACAAGAACTAGTCACCTTCCCCACTATCTTGATTTCACGCAAGTTGGCAGCTTCCACTTCCTCGGCCTTGCGCTTGGCTTCCACTTCCTCGGCCTTGCGCTTAGCTTCCACTTCCTCGGCTTTTCGCCTAGCTTCCTCTTCCTTCGCCTTGCGCTTAGCTTCCTCTTCCTCCGCCTTGCGCTTAGCCTCCTCTTCCTCGGCCTTGCGCTTAGCCTCCTCTTCCTCGGCTTTGCGCTTAGCTTCCACTTCCTCGGCTTTTCGCCTAGCTTCCTCTTCCTTCGCCTTGCGCTTAGCTTCCTCTTCCTCCGCCTTGCGCTTAGCTTCCTCTTCCTCCGCCTTGCGCTTAGCTTCTTCTTCGTCGGCTTTGTGTCTGACAAATTGTTCTTGGGCCATGTATGGGTAAGGTTCTTTGCCTGTTTCAATTAATGTATTCTTGTGTTCCGTATGGATTACGCCATATTGTGTTTGCGCAAGTTCTTCTGCACTGCGCATTGTGTGTTGTTTTTCCTTATTATTTTGTGAAGACCGAAGGTTAGTGATGGGTGTCTCAGGCTCTTGGATGTGCAGAAATTGAGTAGCGTGTAGTGTGTGGTCTATTGTTTGAGTTCCTACAGATTTGTATTGGTGTTCCAGAGGCTGCGATGTTATCATGTTAGATTTCTGTCGATTAGAATAATTCTGTCCTGGCTGAAATGCTGACAAGGCGATTGCCACACGGCCCTCTTTAAAGCGACTGAGAAGTTTTAACCTACGTCTATCGTTCTTGTGTATAATTTCACGCCTTGTGTGCGCTTCGGCGAGAGCAACTGCAAATACAATTGAAGAGTATATCTTGTAGTCCTGGTCAACATGACTGGAAGATAAAAGTGGTTTCGTAATGTTTCTTCTATACATTTGATCTGTCGTACTCGTTTGTTTATCTATGAAGACGGGCATTACATGGTTTGCTCTCTCTTCCGGACTGTATGGACCCGGTGAACATCCAACCCGCAGAGATGCATCCAATCCTTTGTCTTGACGCTTTTCTGATCGTGATCGGGGTGTGATCATCAGCCCATCGCTGCGGGGCGAAGGCGAGGGGAAGGGTTTATACGTTGCGTGTGCCCGCTTCTGCTTCTCCCTGGAGTCGAGCAAACTATTTTGCGACGCCTTAAGTTTGTTGATCTCCGAACGTATTCGCTCCAGCGCCAGGCGACTTCCGCCGTGTTTCTTCAGTGAGCGGAATTCCTCTATGAGTTTCCCCGTGCGCCGTATGTCATCCAGCAGGGCGAGGGCGTCAACATGAGCAGCGTTTTTCTCATCGTCGGAGGGTGACATTTTTCTCAGGGAGAAAAAAAAAAGAATAACAACCCAACTAAAACAAAACTATGAATATATCTCTTTCCTTCCCTCCCAGACACACACACACCTTCTCGGTACTAACAGACCCGCTTTAATGCGAACGTTGTGCGTTGGTGTTGGCGTCATGCCACGAAAAAGGCAGAAAGAGAAAGAAATGATCATTGACAAGAAAAAGAAGAAACAGCATGGGAGGTATGCACCACAACACATGGCTCAATTCCACACGATTTTGGGTGATCTTGCCAGAAACAACGGCAGACAATAGCAAGAAGAAAAACAGATATATAACTAACAAGCCTTGCCTCCTCCACAAAGAAACATGACAATAAATGGGAAACAGTACGAGAAAGAAGAAAAATAAATAAAAATAAACAATAAAATTAGCTAAGCATCTCTGGTTAAAAAAAAAAATGAACCCGAGCAACAGTGAGACAGTTTGCCAAACAGGCGTACGGCTGCTTTCCATTTCCTCTGGTTTTGCTATACACAGAGAGTGAGAGACGGATATACATATATAAACACTGGCCCTCATTTCTACACCCACCCACAGATCAACCAAAATGACCAAGAACCGGTGCAAAATGGCCCTGCCATACAAAGAAACAAATGTAAATGTTCTTTCTTCCTTCATCTATCAACCGAATTTACGTTCTCCCCCACTCCCTGAATCAAAATCCCCCCATTCCCTATATCCACCACTACACCATTGCCTTATTCTAGGTAATAATAGAAAGAGTCCACTAACGATAAACCAACAATTACACTAATATATATATATATATATATATATATATATATATATATATATATATATATCCTTTTATTGCTTATTTACAGACTATCATACACCCACATACACCCAGTCAGGATGAGAAAGCAAACAGGCTCCACAACTTATTTACTTACTACGACTACACCCTTTTTCCCCCCATGCACGAATGTCTCATCCCAAACATTTGGCAACTTATCTAAAGACGCGGCTACGGTAGTCGGGTAGGTGAATTCAGTTGATGAAAGTTGTCGAAGCACAAATTCCAATTGTGTTTGACGCTCGCTGTAGGAAAGACCTGCGAGGTACGTTGGAAGAAAAAAACCATGCATTGTTAGCTCGTTGTAAATGAGATTTGAACCAGAAAACATCAATCCCACACCGCTCTGAGAACCATAGGAAACTACATGCCCCCCACCACCAACAAGAGTCAAAAAAGTGTCAAAATGACGACCGCCAACCCCATTAAGGTACAATGTGGCCCCAACGCTTCCCAAAGCCTGCTGCATTGCTCTGGCCCCTTTTCCATTGTACTCAAAGACATCACTGCCAAACTTGGCGTGACGCTCCTTAGCCCCCTGAAATCGTTCTCCAGGAGTACTAGCCGTAAGGACCTTAACACCAAGTGGTTTAGCCAAGGCAGAAACAGCCAGCGACGTTACACTGCTACCACCGTTCTGCACGATCACCTGCTCCTTCCGCAGGCGTGCAAACCCATTCAAGAGATGCTGGGCGACGATGTAATTTGACGCATTTACGGCAAGAGGGATATATTTTGGGTCAATTTTGTGCACCATGTTGTGATCCACCACAACACGCGTGGCCCACGTTCCCCGAATCGGTGCCAGCCACACTATGTCGCCCTCTTTTACAGCTTTGGAGGCACCCGCCGACACGACTTTGCCAACACCCTCGCAGCCACCTACGCGTGAAAACCCACTAAGCGCCACCCGCTTCCTCCCCAACACAGTGCCATTCACTACAGCCGCATCCACCCGATGCAATGATGCCTGCAGCACATCCACCACGACATCCTCCTTCTTCGGCACAACATCAAAAGTGACTTGCTTCAATACGGAAGCAATCGGGCCACACCGAGAGTAGCACCATCCATTTGACGTAAACTTCGACATCCACCTACTCTCGCACGTATTTGATCACTGCTTTATTTATCTATCTCCTTTTGCACGCACCCAAATCCCATACAATAAACCGAAAATAACTACTACAACTCCACCCAAAAACAAGAACAAAAAAAGAAAAAGAGAAAAATATCTCAAAAAAAGAAAACCAAAAAAAAAATACTTTAGATAAAAAAGGAAAAAAAATCAACAAGCAAATACAGAGAAAAACGCAAAAACAAACAAACAAAAAAAAGGTAAAAAAAAACAACATAAACACTAAAGACAAGATTACTTACACAGCACGCTTGCAGGAATACAAAAGATTCTTCAGCGCCTTTACCTCCTTTTCACTCTTAATTGTGTTCATCTTAGACTGGTAGTGCTGCAGAAACAGTTGTGTGTGCTGCTTCAGCATTTCCTCAAGCTCACCGTGCAGGACGGGGCTGTTCAGTGTGAAGAACCGAATCAGATAGTTCAGCTCCTGGAGATACATGTAGAAGAACTTGTTCTTCGCTGCGCCGTACATGATACCCAAATCCTTGTGTACCAGCATGTACTCGTAGAACTTCACATACTGCACCTTCACATCGTCCAAGTATCCGTTCAGGCAGGCATACAGCGAGACGATCGCGTTCATGAAATAAGAGGGCTGCTTCTGGTTGAAGAGTGCGACGAAGCGAGCACCACGGATCATAGGAATCGTCTGCACCTGCTGTCCACCCACAGAGTCGGCGGCCAGCTTACGGTACTCCGCAAGAATTCCTTTCAGCTTACCGGCAACGCCCTTCATCGCCACGTTCTGGGCAGACGAACCGACACGGGACACAGAGAGACCAATGTTCACTGCAGGCCGTTGACCGCCAGTAAACAGTTTTGTGTCGAGGTAAATCTGTCCGTCAGTAATGGAAATCACATTCGTCACAATGTACGCTGTCACGTCGTTAGAAAGCGTCTCCACGATGGGGAGGGCCGTCACGGAGCCTCCACCCTTACCAGGTGAAAGCATAGCAGCACGCTCCAGAAGACGCGAGTGCAGGTAAAAGACATCACCAGGATACGCCTCACGACCGGGCGGGCGGCGCAGCAGCAGGGAAATCTGACGGTATGCAACAGCCTGCTTGGAGAGATCGTCGTACACGCACAAACAGTGGCGTCCGCGGTTCATAAAGTACTCACCCATTGTCACACCGGCGTATGGGGCAAGATACTGAAGCCCGGCGGGCTCAGCAGCGGTGGCAGCCATGACAGTCGTATACCTCAGCGCGCCATACGATTGCAGGAGACGGTGAATGCGCGCCACGTTGGAGCAGCGCTGGCCAATGGAGACGTAGATGGAGATGACCGCGTTCTTCGAGAGAATCTGCTGGTTGATGCGCACCTGGTTGATGATCGTCGACACGGCAATGGATGTCTTTCCTGTCTGACGATCACCCACGATCAGCTCACGTTGTCCACGGCCAATGGGAATCATGGTGTCGACAGCCTTGAATCCCGTGAGCAGGTTGTAGTTCACGGGAGAGCGCGACACGATGTTTGGGGCACCGGCATCCACCTTACCGACAGTCTGCTCCAGAAGGCTGCGGCTGCGTGTGAACAGACCAACGGGCACCTCGTGGCCAAGAGGGTTTACCACCTTGCCAAGCACACCCGAACCCACGGGGATGTGCAGCAGCTGCCCTGTCGCCATCACCTTCTGGCCGGACTGCACCTCCGTGATGTTGTCCATCAGAATGATGCCGATGCGACCGTCCTTCTCCAAGTTGAACACGAGGCCGGCGGCAAATGTCGTTGGGCTCACCTGAATCTGGATGATGGTGTTGTACGCCACACCGGGATTGCCGGGGGCAGGAATGAGCGTGGCGATAGTGCCGTCAATGGAGTGCACGTAGCCAATCATCTCCGTCGCCTTGAAGAACGATTTCTGGCCAGCAGCGGCTGAGCCTGTGGAGGAAGCAGAAGCGGCAGCAGCAGCAGCACCCGCGGCCGCCTTTGCGCCACCCGCTGGGGGAGTTGTGGAGGCAAGGCGTGCCGGCACACCGGAAGCAAGCTTGGAAACAAAACGACGCATCCTTATCTAGAGATTACTCGCAGACAGCAGAAATACGGGAAACAAATAAAAAGGTAAAATTTCGTCATCAGTCAGGTCAACAAACAGAGTGTGCCATTCTCGCACCATTAGCAACTCCCAGCCCCCAACCCCGTGCACAAGCACTAACGTCCACACACGGACAAAAAAAAAAAAGATATATACGGACCCACCTAAACAGAGGTTCCCTCATCATTCCCTACTGCTCCTACAGCTCTGCAGAAAACACGCACACACAAACACGGAAAATGTCTCCACCAAACGAAACAGTAAAAGGAGTTTTGTCGACCTTATCACCTAATGCTAATTAATACCTAAAAAAGAACTAACCATAAACATAAACACAGGAGCGAAACAAAAAATCCGTGTTCCACTAGTAATAAGACCCTGCTCACCCCGGTCAGTATCTCATCATCGCCTACTTACACAGCACGCTTGCAGGAATACAAAAGATTCTTCAGCGCCTTTACCTCCTTTTCACTCTTAATTGTGTTCATCTTAGACTGGTAGTGCTGCAGAAACAGTTGTGTGTGCTGCTTCAGCATTTCCTCAAGCTCACCGTGCAGGACGGGGCTGTTCAGTGTGAAGAACCGAATCAGATAGTTCAGCTCCTGGAGATACATGTAGAAGAACTTGTTCTTCGCTGCGCCGTACATGATACCCAAATCCTTGTGTACCAGCATGTACTCGTAGAACTTCACATACTGCACCTTCACATCGTCCAAGTATCCGTTCAGGCAGGCATACAGCGAGACGATCGCGTTCATGAAATAAGAGGGCTGCTTCTGGTTGAAGAGTGCGACGAAGCGAGCACCACGGATCATAGGAATCGTCTGCACCTGCTGTCCACCCACAGAGTCGGCGGCCAGCTTACGGTACTCCGCAAGAATTCCTTTCAGCTTACCGGCAACGCCCTTCATCGCCACGTTCTGGGCAGACGAACCGACACGGGACACAGAGAGACCAATGTTCACTGCAGGCCGTTGACCGCCAGTAAACAGTTTTGTGTCGAGGTAAATCTGTCCGTCAGTAATGGAAATCACATTCGTCACAATGTACGCTGTCACGTCGTTAGAAAGCGTCTCCACGATGGGGAGGGCCGTCACGGAGCCTCCACCCTTACCAGGTGAAAGCATAGCAGCACGCTCCAGAAGACGCGAGTGCAGGTAAAAGACATCACCAGGATACGCCTCACGACCGGGCGGGCGGCGCAGCAGCAGGGAAATCTGACGGTATGCAACAGCCTGCTTGGAGAGATCGTCGTACACGCACAAACAGTGGCGTCCGCGGTTCATAAAGTACTCACCCATTGTCACACCGGCGTATGGGGCAAGATACTGAAGCCCGGCGGGCTCAGCAGCGGTGGCAGCCATGACAGTCGTATACCTCAGCGCGCCATACGATTGCAGGAGACGGTGAATGCGCGCCACGTTGGAGCAGCGCTGGCCAATGGAGACGTAGATGGAGATGACCGCGTTCTTCGAGAGAATCTGCTGGTTGATGCGCACCTGGTTGATGATCGTCGACACGGCAATGGATGTCTTTCCTGTCTGACGATCACCCACGATCAGCTCACGTTGTCCACGGCCAATGGGAATCATGGTGTCGACAGCCTTGAATCCCGTGAGCAGGTTGTAGTTCACGGGAGAGCGCGACACGATGTTTGGGGCACCGGCATCCACCTTACCGACAGTCTGCTCCAGAAGGCTGCGGCTGCGTGTGAACAGACCAACGGGCACCTCGTGGCCAAGAGGGTTTACCACCTTGCCAAGCACACCCGAACCCACGGGGATGTGCAGCAGCTGCCCTGTCGCCATCACCTTCTGGCCGGACTGCACCTCCGTGATGTTGTCCATCAGAATGATGCCGATGCGACCGTCCTTCTCCAAGTTGAACACGAGGCCGGCGGCAAATGTCGTTGGGCTCACCTGAATCTGGATGATGGTGTTGTACGCCACACCGGGATTGCCGGGGGCAGGAATGAGCGTGGCGATAGTGCCGTCAATGGAGTGCACGTAGCCAATCATCTCCGTCGCCTTGAAGAACGATTTCTGGCCAGCAGCGGCTGAGCCTGTGGAGGAAGCAGAAGCGGCAGCAGCAGCAGCACCCGCGGCCGCCTTTGCGCCACCCGCTGGGGGAGTTGTGGAGGCAAGGCGTGCCGGCACACCGGAAGCAAGCTTGGAAACAAAACGACGCATCCTTATCTAGAGATTACTCGCAGACAGCAGAAATACGGGAAACAAATAAAAAGGTAAAATTTCGTCATCAGTCAGGTCAACAAACAGAGTGTGCCATTCTCGCACCATTAGCAACTCCCAGCCCCCAACCCCGTGCACAAGCACTAACGTCCACACACGGACAAAAAAAAAAAAGATATATACGGACCCACCTAAACAGAGGTTCCCTCATCATTCCCTACTGCTCCTACAGCTCTGCAGAAAACACGCACACACAAACACGGAAAATGTCTCCACCAAACGAAACAGTAAAAGGAGTTTTGTCGACCTTATCACCTAATGCTAATTAATACCTAAAAAAGAACTAACCATAAACATAAACACAGGAGCGAAACAAAAAATCCGTGTTCCACTAGTAATAAGACCCTGCTCACCCCGGTCAGTATCTCATCATCGCCTACTTACACAGCACGCTTGCAGGAATACAAAAGATTCTTCAGCGCCTTTACCTCCTTTTCACTCTTAATTGTGTTCATCTTAGACTGGTAGTGCTGCAGAAACAGTTGTGTGTGCTGCTTCAGCATTTCCTCAAGCTCACCGTGCAGGACGGGGCTGTTCAGTGTGAAGAACCGAATCAGATAGTTCAGCTCCTGGAGATACATGTAGAAGAACTTGTTCTTCGCTGCGCCGTACATGATACCCAAATCCTTGTGTACCAGCATGTACTCGTAGAACTTCACATACTGCACCTTCACATCGTCCAAGTATCCGTTCAGGCAGGCATACAGCGAGACGATCGCGTTCATGAAATAAGAGGGCTGCTTCTGGTTGAAGAGTGCGACGAAGCGAGCACCACGGATCATAGGAATCGTCTGCACCTGCTGTCCACCCACAGAGTCGGCGGCCAGCTTACGGTACTCCGCAAGAATTCCTTTCAGCTTACCGGCAACGCCCTTCATCGCCACGTTCTGGGCAGACGAACCGACACGGGACACAGAGAGACCAATGTTCACTGCAGGCCGTTGACCGCCAGTAAACAGTTTTGTGTCGAGGTAAATCTGTCCGTCAGTAATGGAAATCACATTCGTCACAATGTACGCTGTCACGTCGTTAGAAAGCGTCTCCACGATGGGGAGGGCCGTCACGGAGCCTCCACCCTTACCAGGTGAAAGCATAGCAGCACGCTCCAGAAGACGCGAGTGCAGGTAAAAGACATCACCAGGATACGCCTCACGACCGGGCGGGCGGCGCAGCAGCAGGGAAATCTGACGGTATGCAACAGCCTGCTTGGAGAGATCGTCGTACACGCACAAACAGTGGCGTCCGCGGTTCATAAAGTACTCACCCATTGTCACACCGGCGTATGGGGCAAGATACTGAAGCCCGGCGGGCTCAGCAGCGGTGGCAGCCATGACAGTCGTATACCTCAGCGCGCCATACGATTGCAGGAGACGGTGAATGCGCGCCACGTTGGAGCAGCGCTGGCCAATGGAGACGTAGATGGAGATGACCGCGTTCTTCGAGAGAATCTGCTGGTTGATGCGCACCTGGTTGATGATCGTCGACACGGCAATGGATGTCTTTCCTGTCTGACGATCACCCACGATCAGCTCACGTTGTCCACGGCCAATGGGAATCATGGTGTCGACAGCCTTGAATCCCGTGAGCAGGTTGTAGTTCACGGGAGAGCGCGACACGATGTTTGGGGCACCGGCATCCACCTTACCGACAGTCTGCTCCAGAAGGCTGCGGCTGCGTGTGAACAGACCAACGGGCACCTCGTGGCCAAGAGGGTTTACCACCTTGCCAAGCACACCCGAACCCACGGGGATGTGCAGCAGCTGCCCTGTCGCCATCACCTTCTGGCCGGACTGCACCTCCGTGATGTTGTCCATCAGAATGATGCCGATGCGACCGTCCTTCTCCAAGTTGAACACGAGGCCGGCGGCAAATGTCGTTGGGCTCACCTGAATCTGGATGATGGTGTTGTACGCCACACCGGGATTGCCGGGGGCAGGAATGAGCGTGGCGATAGTGCCGTCAATGGAGTGCACGTAGCCAATCATCTCCGTCGCCTTGAAGAACGATTTCTGGCCAGCAGCGGCTGAGCCTGTGGAGGAAGCAGAAGCGGCAGCAGCAGCAGCACCCGCGGCCGCCTTTGCGCCACCCGCTGGGGGAGTTGTGGAGGCAAGGCGTGCCGGCACACCGGAAGCAAGCTTGGAAACAAAACGACGCATTTCTATGTGGTGTGTAAAAACAAATATTTCTAGATTTGTGTATAACAGGGTGTCAAAATAGTTATTAGAAAAGGGATAAATAAATAGATTAAGAGTAGTAGCAAAGTCCTTACGATGGTGTATTCAGAGGGAGGGGGTGATAGAAAGTAAATTACGTTGATGGATTTGTGTTTTCTTTTTATTATTGTTTTGGTCGCAGAAGTAGTAACGTTTTATGCCCCCAAAGGATATTCATAGATCTCACAATGAGATTGTTATGTGCTTCCAAAAACAAAACGGAAAGGAACATCGTCGTTCCCAAAGTTGTAACTTCTTGGCGTGTTTGCCTTTTTTTGTGCTATCAGGTACACCATGGCATGTTTTCGTACGTTTTTTTTTTCCTCCTTATTGTTCTTCTGCTTCTGTGTATGTTCATGTTGGTTTTTGGTTTCTTCCGTTTTCACAATTCCTTGAGGAGCAGGCCGCGGATATGGTTTGGTTGCCAATTCTTGTTAATTTCCTCAACAAAGACGGATGTTGGCTCCAGTGATGGGAATACAGAGCGTCGACCAAGCATGACACAAATGATAAAGAGCAGCAAACACTTTGTGAGAGCACGTGCGAGTAGAACAAGGTCTTTAATACTTACGGTGGCCACCGATATTGCTCCCGCCGTGATATGTTTCAGTTCACTTAAAAGCCGTGTTTTGCGATACGGTAGAAGTGCCTTTTGGTAAGACCAGTACTCGTGCCAAACGCTGGCGCATAAGTCCTCGCCCGACTTGTCGTGCTGCTCAATGTGACGCTTCAAAGGCTCATCCATGAGATTGATGCGTCTGTCCATTGAGGCTACAAGCACAGTAAAGGGCCTGGCAAGAATCTTTTTTAAACCCATTCCACTATATATATTACGCTCCCTATGACCTACTCTACCAATTTCAAATACACATCAACAGTAGAAGAAGCGTGAAAACGAGAGAGTAAAATAAAGAAAGGGGAAAAAAGAAGAAACATTCATATCCATAATGTCTTTTCCTTTGTTTTTCTTGAGGAATTCCATAAATAACAAAGAATTTGAACTCACCTATTTCGCCTCTATCTATCTATTTTCTTACAACAACACGCGAAAGATCTTGCACCACAAACCACAATATAATAAATTACCATCCGAAGAAATGTTATTACTGTTAGTACGGAATTATAAGACATTATTATTATTATTATTATTACTATTAAGAATTCTTTACAGACAGTAGATATTTCTACAGGCCATAAAAAGTAGGAAAAAAAAGGAGGCAGGCAAAAGAAATCATAAAAATGATACGATGATGTTAGTAACAACGACAATAAGGTAAATGTGAAAGTAAAAACAAAAGCAAAAAAAAAAAAACAATAACAAAAAAACAGCAACCAAAAACAACAAAAAGCCACACTACAAAATATTCATTGAATATATAGATAAGCAGGGGTGTTTACTTATGTATTCATTAATCTCAAGGCTCTTCTTAGTTTCTTCTTTTGATTATTGACGGTTATCATCGTTCATATGCGCGTAAGATTTTTCTTCAACCTCAGCATCAATGGAGAGATTATTCAACGCTTCTAATTTCATTAATTCATGTGTCTTTCCACTGGACAAATTAGCATAAATATGCTGCACTAACAGCACATCCAGAGACCAAAACACAGTCGTATGTATAGTCGCTATACGTCTTACTCTGTATCGCTGATTGCACGCGCGCTGCAGCAAGGTCACACATACATCCCGCGAGTGAGACCAAAAAAAAGGATAAGCCAATGCTGACTTCATGATATATGTGCGCCAAAATGAATGGATATGTACATAGCATACCAGCAACAGAGAAAGCCAATAACATGACGGAAATGCATAAATGAATGCGTGACGTTGAAAAGGCAAGCAGAGAAAAGCCGATTCCACTAATAGCTGAATGGAGAGAAAAAGCAGTTTCACATCCAATATAAGACGAAATAAATCCAGCAAAAATATTTCCAGCTATTTGTGGAATATCAAATCAAGTCAACAAGCGCCCAGCAGCTTCGGGCTCCAGAATAGCAGCAACATGATATACTGTTCCTCCTCTACCCACAGCAAGAACCAAGGGAAGAGGGATATAAAGAGCACTACACAAACAAAACGAGAAAAGTATCCGACACAATAAGGACGCCATAAACATTGGTGTAAAGATAAAGAAAATGATCTCTCCGGGTCTCAAATGAGTATTACGAAAACTTCTCTCTTCAACACAAGAGCCAACTTCAGAATCCTTTTGATTATGAAGGGGAACTTGGAATCGCTTTTCAACCAATAGTGCACCAATAAGACCAGACCCAGTAATTATGGTAAAAAGACAAAATGTAGTCCTCCATCCATATTGACCCAAGAACTGTTCACAGTAAAGACAATGCTTCCACATACACCCCCAGAAAGCATCAAGCCTATAGCCGTGCTCCGGTGTTTTTCAAACCAGGTAGAAGTTGCTGCCACGGTGGGGGTAACCATTATACCCACACTAAGCGATACAGGAATAGAAAAGGAAACCGCCACTTCAATGCCACTTTTCGCCCAAAAGCCACTTTTCAAGGGGCACATGTAGAGAGCAACCATCGCAATCAAAAGCAGTATTCGAGGGTGCATACGGTCTCACAGAAGTCCGGCCAAAAGACCAAAGAGGGGATTAAGTCCCATAGCAATTGAATTACCGAAATTCAAATCCGTTTGTGACGGGTAGCCGAGAGATTCATCATTCATCATACTGCCCAAGAAGATGGTGAAGGTCTTCATGGTGCCAAAAACCCGCAAAATAGACCAATAATGACCTAACAACAACAACTCATCCAATTGGATGATCAATAGGTCTTTCGCCGTAAATAAATGAACTAGAAAACTCAAACAGAAGCATGGAAGCAACGGGGGGAAGAATAATACTAAGGTGGGAGAAGAAATGAAACTCATCTAACTTAATTCAGCACAGAGCAAATCAAACCATATAAACATATGCCACCACCCCTTCTCCCTTCACCACGTAAATACCACAAAATAATTCCACCCAAAGTCCCCTTTTTTTTTCACAGAGAGGCAAAGGATAAAATAAAATAAAAAGACGTACGCCTTACCTTGCTTTTTTCTTCCTTTTTTTTCTCTGCATATGTGTGTTTCCTTTCTAACCGTTGACTCCCATTACGCCGAAGAAAAAAAGGGAGTTAACTTGCCCTAAAGATTATAATGCTCCCTTTTTCTTTTCTCAAATCTATATAAGCAGCAACCAAGGGAAAAAAGAGAGAAAGAAAAAACACACACCAAGGATGCAACAACAACAACGACAGGAATAACAACAAGAAACACGTCCATTTTTTTTTTCAAACATATATTACAGTAATCTTAATATTTCCTTTTATTTTTACTTTTCCTCACGTGTATGTATATTTGCTTTCCTCTTGAACGTGTCTCCCGCCACTCAAAGTTTTATTTTACTCTCTTTTTTTCCTTTTTCTTTTTTTTGGATTTACACGTTACCCATTTACTTTTTAGCAGCTTCAAGGAAACGAGTCCACAAGTCATCATCACTATTATTATCATTATTGTTAACCGCCTCTTTAAGTGGATGGGACGACTTCGCGGCAGATTCCAATCTCGCCTTTCTTCGCTCCTCCTTCTTTTTCATAGCACTCTGCTCAGATGTATATGTGGCAACTGTCGCATTAAGATTGGATTCTTTTTTACCTTTCAGAGTTGCTTTTTTTCGAGGTTCTGCAACAGAAACATAACAATCATCCTTCAAATCCTCTTTATTTTCATTTCCTTCTTTCGCTTCTTCTTCCTGCTCTCCATCATCATCATCCTCACTTTCATCATTGTGATCCAAGGCACCATCGACTATATTAAAGGTGCCATAATGCTCAATTAATTTCATATGTTTTGCCTCTGGTAAATCCAAGGCATCTCGATAATGCTTGTTGGAATCAAAAGGTGGAGCACTGAACCAAGGAATTCGCCCTCTCTGCCAATCATAGAGAACCATGCGCGCCGCAGCCTCAGTATCGGGTTGCCCTCCACTAACAAGCTTGCCTCTAAGTTTTGCCAGTCTTTCGAGAAAGTCATTTACATCTCTCCATTCAGAAACACCATAGGTAGCGATCATGTCTTTGGGTTTCACAATATCCAGAATGGTGCTTACAATATCCGTTTTATCAGCATTTCCCAAACGTTCTACACGAACAACTCCCTTTAAAACAGCCTGAACATCATTGTTTGCTTCGCGATCATAAACAACACCAGGACAGTCAATGAGAAAAATGCTCCTCGTTAGAGCAACATATTGCCAGACCTTTGTTTCTCCAGGAATAGGTGCAACCTTACAAACAGATTTTCGCCGGAGAGTGTTAATCAATGAACTTTTACCAACATTAGGGTAACCAATTATACCAACAGAAATAGGTGTTCTTGTTCGTTTGCTACCTCGATGCGTGACGTTTTGCAATTTTGCAAATTGTCGAAGAAGAGAAATCAGGCTTCCTTTACCAAATGGATGATTGACACTTGCATGAAATGCAACAGTTGGATAGTCTTTACTCAGCACTTGGAGCCATCGAGCAGTAGCCCATAAAGGAATAAGATCACATTTGTTCAATACAAAAATAAAATGTTTGTATTTCTTTTCCTTGCGCATATATTCTTCAAGGAAAGAACTCCGAGTCCCTAATGGATCTCTGGCATCCAATACATAGAGTACAACATCAGAACTATCAATAACTTTGTAAAGTTCATTCCAAATGCGATTCGATTGGCCCTTTGTGAACAAAATTCGGTTTTTGGAACAATCATTTTTTATTTTTTCCTCTTGGTTAACAAGATTTCGGTCTGAATCCTTCTTTTCCGTGGAATACTCATCACTTTTCAATGCCGCCCTCTTCGCAAAGTTTTCCATATCAACAGAGTCTAGGCGAACACGTTTTCGATTAGCTTTCTCACCAAAGGTTTTGCCCCATTCCATCTCCTGACGAACACTGCCATCATTCCTTGCAGTGGGTTCAAGAAGACTTAAAGGGAGTTTGGATTGCTTGATAATCACACTATAAGGGTCTCTATATTTAGCACCCATCTCCTTCCGAAAGGTCTGTAAGGCTTCTTGGCCAATAACCCGTGTGTTACCAAACCAACGACGATCTGGTGCAACACGAACCATTTGTTGTTCAGTACGATCGGACGCCTTTAACACACTGCCTTTAACAATATGACCCTTTCCATCGCGAAGAATTTTAGATTTATACATTTTTAAACGCTTAATAGTCCTCTGATCACGCAAACTGGTCTTGCTGGCATCGACACGCCGATTAACATTGGTAGGGGCAAGCAATCCCTTTCCGGCCTTTTTGCCAGGTTTACCCATTATTCTTCCTCTTCTATGTTAAAAAAAAGTAAAAAGAGAAAACAACAACAAGAGGAAACGGGAAAAGAAAAAAAAAAGAAAGTACCCAATTTCTCACCTATCCTTTCTGCTGTCTGTTTCAAATCAAAGTAGAGAGATGGAGAGAAGCAGAAAGACAAAAGAAAAAAGATTGAAGTAGTAAATAGAAGATTATCTAGAATTTCCAATTGTGGACAACACACCATGAATGCAGCAGCGAGACAGAAGGAATATATATATATATATATATATATATATATATATATATATATATATATATATATATATGTAAAAATAATAACAAAATCATGACCATGAACATCTAAATTATATTTACTTCCTTACAACAGGTTCGATGGCTTTATTTAACCAAGAGTATCGTGTGGCGGCGTTATCAATATCTTCAGTGGACACCTCCTCACTCTCCGAAATTCCCATGATCTTATGAATAAGCTCTGCTTCGTCATCACTGCGGAATTTACAGCTGAGACCAACACAAAGAAAATCATGGAGACCTTTCATATCAAACCTTTCAGCGGCATTTATAGTCTGTAGGTAGTTTCCAATGTTTAGCTCGCTCGTAAGTCGGGAAACAAAAAAACCATTGTCCCAATTATCTTTCAATACGTGAAGGATATTTCGGTAAATGCACGGTCTTGCAATTTCACTTTTTGCGACACCATTCATACCATAATGTTCCGTCCAGCAGACAACATTTTCAAGAACGACCGCAGGGTAGTCAAATTCAGGAATGTCATCACCATCCGTCTTTTCAATGAAGGCACATTTATCCGCCACATCCTTTGGTATCTCCACATACTTCCCATCACTGCAATGAACAATGGTGTGAATGTTGCGGTCAACATTAGATACGTTATATAATACGCGCGCACAGGACGAAAATGATGACATTTCTTGATTGAAAAACAGTGCACGAAGAATCAGAGAAATAAAAAACAAAGCAAAACAAAAAAACAAATGTGGTTTTCTCATAAAGATTAGAAGGAGGGAAGAGAGAGAGAAAAAAAAGGATATATTTGGAAGGTAAAAAATGTGAGGTTTTGTGTGACCATTAAGCAACAAGCACGACCGAAGAACAATAATAGGTTATAAATGACAACTAAAAATAATGAGGGATATATATATACCGTCAGCATCTTCCAAAACACACCAAAGAGACTGCAAATCGAGTTTCTTCAATGAAAGAAAAAAAAGGCGGAGCAACTGTTACTTCTTTTCCGAAGGCCAGGGCTTCCCCCAAAAAAGGTCCACACCAAAGGAAAAAAATACACAATCACAAAAAGCAAGCTGACGAAGGAAGGTGCACCAGAACTATACTTCCCCGCCTTCGTCGACGCGCTCCCCGCAATCCCTGCGGATAAACACCCCCGTCCCGCCATAACAGGGAAGAGGGGCGGTGATCCGAAAGGGTGAAAGCATCCCCCGCCATTTGGTGCGTCGGTTTCTTTCTTCTTCGGGGGGTGGAGGGGGCGCCGGCAAGACCGGGCGCGAGAGGGGAGGGCCGGCTTCAAATGCGGTTGCTGGGCCGCGCGTCTCGCCCTAGGGCGCGTGTCTCACACCCGCCGCGGTGCGGGTGCGTGTGGTGCGCGGGTTTACCTTCGTTTGTGCGTCGTGTCGTCTTTCTTTCCGCGGGACGCGCGCGGACAAGTTTGCAAATCGAGCCATGAGGCGCGGTGGGGCCGAAGAAGAAAAGAAGCACATGGTAGAGATTTATTTTGTTTTGTTTTTTATTCTTTCCGGGTGTTTGCTGGACTTCTTTCCTTTTTTATTTTATTTCATGGACCGAATGGGTGTTACCACCGCTGTTTTGTGCCTCTGCATTTGTGAATATCGCTTTTTCTCCCTGTTCCCATGGCGCGGCTTCTTCTCTTTGCCTTTCGTTTCTCTCTCACATACAAAAGAACAGGCGTCACGCTAGACAACAGTTATCTACAGTGAGTGAGCAGCAAAGGTTCAAAAATGCGCGGGCACCTGATGGTTTCTTCTTCCTTATTGTTCTTGTTGCTGTTGATGGTTATGTGCGGTATGAGTAAGACTGTGCAGGCTGATGGAGATGCTGTGCTCTTCCAAAAAGGAAAAACTCAACTCCCTACAGGTACAGAAGAAGGGAGCCAAAACGTTGATTCGTTCAACCTCCATTCTTTCGTTGATGTGAGTGGAGTGGTGCTTGCTCTCGCCAAGGCGAATTATGCTGGTGACGGTGGGAAGGCCATTTGGGGAAAATACATCCGCACTGATGGGGATAACTGGGTAAGCAAAGTCACAAAAGCGGATGGACCCGAGTGAAAGACCCAACTTGTTGCTGGCAAGCAGACACAGACAAAAGGTGGTTGTAACTCTCTTTTGGAGGGACCCAAGGCTGTTGTGAAGGAGGGGAAAGTGCATCTGCTTTTTTACTGCATCGATCCCTCAACAGGCAACAAAGCACAATCAACGTGTGAGTCTAAGTTGCGTGTTGGAAGTATCACAACAACAGATACCGAGAAGAGTCTCACATGGGAGGATAAAACATCTTCAGGGACTACTGGTATTGAGGAAAAACTGAAAAGTTTACAATTTTCCGATTTCGTGGGCACTAAAGGCCGGGGCACACTGATGAAGAATGGCAGTACGATTGTGTTTCCTCTTGGAGTTGTAAAGGACAATAAAAAAATGTGCACTATCATTTATTCAGAAGATAATGGAACTGAGTGGAAATTGCCTTCAAATAATGTGCCTGGTGATAGCTGCACCAATCCCAGTCTGATTGAATGGGAGGGGAAACTTCTCATGATTGCTACTCATGATGGGAGTGACACGAAGGTGTACGAGTCTGCCGACATGGGGGAAACGTGGACCGACTTGACAGCAACGAATTCAAGTGTGTTGACTCATGCAATGAAGCATCAGGACTATGGCAGTCCAGATGAAATCATGACTACAACCATCGAGGGGAAGAATGTAATACTGCTTACTGCTGAATGCAATTTTTCTGAGCATGCATCTAATAACGGATTTTATTTGTGGATGACGGATGGCCTTCGAATGTATACTCTGGGGGATATATCTCTTTGTGTCAGCTGTGCAACTTCTTTCAGTAGTTTGTTACACACAAAAGGTGGGTTGTTCTTTGCACGCGATGGTGGTTCTACAACTGATGGAACTGTTTCTCTGTTACGTCTCACTGAGAAAATGAATAAAATTAAATCTGTTATAACAACCTGGAAAAATACCGATGAAAAGGTATTAAATCTTTGCAGCACTACCACTACGACAGGAACTGCATGCAGTACTAATGGGCTGATTGGCTTTTTGTCAAACGAAGGTACTGACACTTACTGGGGCAATGAGTATCTCGGAGTAAATGCTACAATGCATAATGGAGAGAAGACTGAGAATGGGTTTACATTCAAAGGGAGCAGCTCATGGGCTAAGTGGCCTATGAGCAAACAAGGATTCCTCAAATATTACCATTATGCTAACAAGAACTTTACTCTTCTTGCAACGGTGAAAATTCTCAAGGCACCAACAGGCACTACTCCTTTGATCGGAGTGAAGGTGGAGGAGAAGAGTGGTGACACAATGAAGAAACTCTTGGATTTGTCGTACACAAATGGAAAGAGGTGGGAGACAACGCTTGGTACGACAACAACAACGACACATGACTCACCTACGTGGGACCCATCGAAAGAATACCAAGTGGCAATCGTGCTGCAGGACGGTAGCAAAGGCTCTGTGTACATTGATGGCCAGCGTGTGGGAAGTGAAGAAACAATAACAACAACTGAAGAAATATCACACTTCTACATTGGAGGTGATGGGAGCAGCACAGTAGGTACGGAGGCAAGCTCAGAGGATCGTGTGACTGTTACGAATGTGCTCTTGTACAACCGTCCACTGAGTGTAGAGGAGATTAATGCATTTAACAAGAAGAAAGCTACCTTTCAAACACACAGCGCAGACAATTCACCGGAACGAGAGGGTGCTGCTTCTCAAGTAAACACAAAGCCCGCAGCAGGGCCCTCGGATAACGGCCTAGGAGAGAAGGGTGCGGAAAAGTCCTCAAGAAATGTGCATGAGCCTTCTGTTGTTGATAATGGCCAGTCAGGGGGCACATCATCGTCTGGAAGTAATCTTGCTGAGGAAAAGAAAGGGGAGCAGACCAGTAAACAGCAGTCGGTGAATAATGCAACGGTTAACAAGGCATCAAACAGAACCTCGCGGATGGCTAATAAAGACGGTGCTGATGGCTCTGTGTCTGGGTCTGTGAGCGGAATGCTGATGCTGGCTCTCCCCTTCCTGGGAGTGTGGTGGCTTTCAGCTCTATGATGTTTTTTTTTTTTTGGGTTTCATTTTTTATTGCTCTGCTTCTCGCTCGATTGCTTTGTCTGCAGCATACATGTTGAGGGTGAGAACGATCACGACGAGAAGGAGCAACAACACGCCAAATATCTCATAGAATCTGAGGGAACGATGATGATGAGAATTTTTCGGTGGGATTAAATATACTTTCGTTTTCTATTTTTCGTTTTTGTTTGAGGCGGAGAAGCATATAAACGGATAGTTTGTTTTTGCAGAATGACTATTAACATCATTATGGCCTGCTGCTTACTCAATTATTTTCTTTCTCTCTCTTTCTCTCTCTCCGTGTCTGCGTGTGTATGCATTTGGCGATAGTGATGGTGCTGGCCAGTTGACGCGTGGTGCGCACGTTGTTGCTCCTCACAGTTTACTGTTGTCTCTCTGTGTCCGTGACGGAAGTGGTGGCCGAGAGGGATGGTGAAGTGTCGTGTGTGAGTGGTGCGGTGTGTGCGTGCGGCACATCACGGCTGCTCGCTTAACTGATGCCGTGCAGGTGAGGACTGCAGGACAGCTGTGGGCAGTGATGACGGCGGATGGTGCTGTCAATCATGGTCAGCCAGAATCTGGAGAATTGAGTGGCGGACCAGGAGACAATGATAGTGGTGATCCAAAGGAAGGTGACAGTGGTAGCAAGGCATTAACTCCAGAGAGTGGGAGTGAAGGGGATGGACAGAAGAAAGAGGAGGAAACCGAAGGGAGTACTTAGCAGAAAGATGATGTTGGTGCCCAATCAAGTGAGAAGACGCAGCAACGAAAACTGTCAGAGCCTAACGGAGAGACGAAGAAAGGAGTAAAAGACTCCAACAGAGGTTGAGGGCCCTAATAAACTAGAAGAAAAAACTCCTCCTTAGTCATTTCTCACGCTTGGCCGTCAGCGGATGAAACGAAAGGAAAGTCTTTTAGACAGTCTGAACAAAATAATAATGGTACTGTTGAAGAAAAACCAGGTCATCAAAATGTTCATACTAATGATGGTAAGGATGATACTACCAGGTGGCTAGGTGAGAGCATCGAAAAGGAAGCAGTTAATCCTCCAAGTTCAGGACGTGTCATTTCTTCTTTGTTCAATAATGTCAGTGAACAAAAAGAACAACAATGTGAAGGACGAGACCAACAACCCGACGGATCAGTTGAAGATTCTAAGAGCACTGATGAGAGTCGTTCTACGAATGACAAGATAACAGATACACCCACAAGTGAACCCGATTCACTCGCTCAGACATCCACACCTGACAGCACCGAACCCCTACATCCTGATGCAAACAGTAAAATGGACAATTAAAGCACAAGTAATGGAAGTGAAGATACTGTGGTCAGTAACAAGGATAAGACTGAAGCTGATGCACCATTTCACCCAGCTGTAAACATAAAGAATGATGATTATCAAACCACAGCCAGTAATGAGGGGTCTCACGTTGAATGACGGGATAATTATCATCCAGCAAACACCACGAGCAATAAGACTGAGAGGGCCATTAGTGATGCCAACACGGACAGTAGTGAGCATGCCATCACCATGTGCTTGGATGTGCATCTATTACCACGGTCGCTCGTACTGTTCATGGTTCTCCTTGTTTCTGGTGGTGTTTGCTTCAGCTTTTGTTTCGTACATTCCTTCCTCCGAAGGGGAAGCGGCACGGCTATCGCCACTATCGTAGCGCACGGCGTGTCCCATTGAGTATTGACATGTTCAAGTACCTAAAATGCAGATGCCTTCCATATGCTCGGAACGCTCCGGAGAGCCTTGCAGCCCCTCGACCAAACCTTCTCGAGCTTCACGATGAACTCTAAGACGTTCTTTGCGCTGAGAGGTATCGCTTGCACTTACAGTGGGCAGAAGCGGTCTGAGTTGTTGTTGTAATTGTCTCTGGCTGTGTCACCGCATGCTGCTCCGTGAGCTCAGGGTCGGGATAGGATTCTGCTGTTGTCGTTTGACCGAGGGGAGTTCGGAGCCGCTCCACGGCCAGAAGGAATTGCGCCATCTTTTTCGCTCCGCACAGCTTCCTGCCAGGCAGCCCTTCTACATCATATAAGGCACGCAATTGACGCAACTCGGGACACACCATCAGGCGAGCAGACATTTCTTCGCACTGTGTGCGTTGGCTTGGTGTCGCGCGATGTGGAACATACCCATGGGCCGCTTTTCGGTGCAGGGTGACTCCACCAGAGCTCATACAATGCTTACCGCACGTTGGGCAGGTGAGGATGGCAGGGCCTCTATTGACTACTTTTGCCACGTGTGGACGTTTCATTCTGTCCGCGCCTGTGCCCTGGCGAAGCCGGCCACCTCTACGTGGTGCCAGGGACCAGTACCCACTACGAGGGGAGCCAAGAGCCTGCGACCGTGCCTAGGGTGTGGCTGAATGATCTTAGCGTCGGCAGGCAGTTCTGGGGTAGCGCTGTGTTTGGGAGGCCTGAAACAAAACGAAGGCTAGAACAGCTCCACAGCTACACGTCCCTGCGGGGAGCCCAGTGGAATGTGGGTGGGCTCTCGCAGGCGAAAAGGATCCCGTTGGAGAAGTGACTGAAAGAGGAGCGTGTTGCGTGGTCTGTCCTAGTTGAAACGCACTTTTCTGCACCTGTATGCGAGGAGACCCCGGCTCACCTTCTACTGTGCCCTGGCCTCGAGGCTGTGCGAACTAAGCACGGTGTGTTCTCGCTGGGAAAACCAGCAGTATTCTTTAGCAGGGGAAC